>JAVSBV010000002.1:622344-644023 GCA_033117975.1 Parotocinclus spilosoma
CTGAGTACCTATACATTGTGTTGTAGATCGTTTAGAAAAACTTGTTTGCAAATTTATTTTTCAATGAACAAAGTTCAGTAGTAACAGTAGTTCTTGTTTGGACGTTTGCTATACGTGTAAATCGCACAATAAAGGTTTAATAAACGTTTAATATGTTACGGAGCATGGCCCATCTTTTAACATAGGGCATGTTTGTGTAATCGGAACAGCCGGTTATTAGGACCAAAACGATTGCGTCCCGATGCGGTCCCATTAACCGGAATCGACTGTATATAGTTGATGCGTTCAATTAAACACAAATTAATTCCCATTCACCAGAATGAAATCCTACAAAGCATATTTGTTACATGGCAAAAAGTAAAATATATTACGAGCTTTATTATCAAGGCTGAATAGTAGCTAGTAGTAGTAGAATTTGATATCACTGGTTACCAGTAGACGTTGAAGATATCAATGGAGACTTTCTACTGAAAGGTGAGAGTTGGGTCCAAAGGCCCCGTGGGTCTCCTCAGTCATCCCCATCTGAACTGCTCATGGCTGCAACACTTTTCCAGTTAAATCTGATCTTCTCAGGAGGCACAGGGGAATCTTAGGTTTCTTTTTTTACTTTCTTCAAGCTTTGATTGTTTCAAACTTTAAAGAAATATTTATTCTAAATGTGCAGCGTTTCAGACTGATTTGTTTCTATAAATGTGGTTGTGTGTTGTGCATTGTAATTGTCATTCCTGAAATCACAGAATATATAAAACAACATCATTTTACCTGTGATTAGCATATAGGGCATAGTGAACAACGTTTAATGAAAGCATTCAGGTAAGGTGTAGTAGGAACAAATGTAAGACTGTCCATATGGCGATCATTTCAGAGCGAGAAATAGTTACAGGCCTAAAACACCTCTAAAACACATTGACATATCACAGTTCAAAGTCAAATCAGGCTTTCATGTTGAAGATGCATCAACAAATGATGTCCATGTGTTATACTGGTTGTAGCTCACACCTGCATATACACCCACATCTACATAACCACTCCAAATGGTTCAAATAGTGATAGTGGTTCCAAAACCCCATTTCAATATTAACACTGCCATTCACCGGGAACCTCAAAAGTTCAGGTTGGGCATTTTGGATGGCTATGATATTTATAGCTTTTCATAAGCTCCCTGTAACCCAACCTGAGAAGAGATTGTGATTGTGAGTGACAACTGACTGTGAAAACTCAGCGCAAACAGCTAAACAAAACTCAGGCGTCACATTGTGAGGCCTATGTCTGGGCTTGGGGGGTGTAAGGAGGCACTCTGAGTTTTTAAAATCCCCCTTGAGCCTGGCTTGATGTGACCAGTGCAGCAGGCGTATTCTGGTTACATGCTATCAGATAAGATCAAGTTTGTGTGGATTCTTAACATCCACCAGCAACAGTGAGTACAAACCACCAGAGCAGACGTCACATTGTGATGTGTCTGAAGGCCAATTGGGCCTAAGTCTAAACTACAGTCAATCACGCTAGACAAACACAGGAACCAGGGTTAAAGGTCACACTTCCTTTGTCTTTAGGCATACGCATTACCATTTTATGTTTTGTAATTACAACTCGTGTGCAGAGGTTCGATAACATGATATTGCGGTAGATTTCTTTGTACAGTTAGACAATTCCCATTCAAAACAACATCTTGCATGTTTTAGTCATTTTGATTTCTGGCTTTAGTGGCTCTCCCAATTCTTCGTCCCTCACTGTCTCTCTGTCACAGTCATCAAGCTAAGACAAACGCACTGCCAGTTCTGTCCCTGCGAGAATTCTTTAAAAGCCCAGATTCAGTTGTGGTGACTGATACATGGCGCAATGGAGTGAGAGTGGAAATCAGCAGCTCTTCTTTCCCGAGCCCAGAGGGAAGACGAGAGGGAGAAAACAGAAAGGTCAGAGGCAGGGTGCTCTCACACATGTGCAAGCTGACTAAAATTCACAGTACCTTAGTATCTGGTCGTTTAACACCTCTAACAGCTATGGTATCTTTAATATGTCAACACAACCATAATAACTTGTACTGAATTATTAGTATCTGTTCTTTAATTGCTCTTTTGACATAAAAGCCATTTTGTTCTCATAATGGTCTTCTGGACAGCTTATTTACATTAATGGAAGTATTTCATGGTTGGTAGGTTTCTCTTGACTATAGCTTTCAGTTATGACTACTTGTATTTAAGACAATCACATGCCCTTAACATAAAATTAAATATAATGGCAACCATGTCAATTAGCCATTATAGTAAAGTTGATCCATTTTACGATGGATCATGATTACAATGGATTGACGTCTTGTCTAGAATGGTTCCTGACTTGCGTCCTGTGCCTCTGGCTCTACCGTGACCCTGACCAGGATTAAGCAGAAAAAAGATGAATAACCTTTTAAAAATAGTTCTAGTCCTACTAATTGCAGTGAACAACTCAGCAATTTGAGACACTCTATTCCATAGCACATCTCCAGATCCTAATAAACCACAGCGGATCCTAAATATAACAGGGGAAGAAGATAAGGAAAACCCCCATGTGTCACATGATTTACTATACATTTTTATCACTCATAGCCCCAGTAAGCATTCAGAACTCTGTGGTAGCGGCAGCAACAGAAGGCATGAAACTAAATGAGGCATAAAAGCCCTGCAGCTCCACAAAAAGTGTTGAAATTTATTAGATATTAAAACATATTGTACAGATCTTTAATACTACTATAAATGGTTTAACTGACCAGTCACGTGACGTGACTTTTGGAGTGAAATATTGGAGATAGTTCAACTAATAACTAAGATTTATTTTGTGAATCAGATTTTTGCATAATGATCTAGATATGACCTTGTTCCCATGTTTACAATTAGGTGTCTGTAATGAAGCAATATTTTTGTCACCCATTGTAATTTTACTGTAATATTCTCACTAGAGTTCTGAGGATGACGTTTGCAAGGCATATGAGATATTATATTCCCAAACCACACTTAAGCCAATTGAATTCTGGGAAGCTTTGAGTGCCTTTATAGGCTTGTGGTAAGAAAGACTTTCAAGAACCATAAAATTTTTATATTGGACTAGATTCCTCACAGTTTGAGTCTATTCGGTAGACTATTCTAGTCCATATACTAAATCTGTACTTTGGAGAACAGAATTGGAAGATCACACTATACTACATGTGAAAGGCACATTCAGACAGCTGGTGAGCAGACTTCCATCTTCTTGTCCCTAGCCACCTTCTTTTAGAATATCTCCAAGTGACGCCTCCCCATTCTCTCTCTTTTTCTTTTTTCTTTATTTAAGTTTAATTTTGGCACGAAGTAAGGCTTCCCCCACCAGTCCCCAGTTGAAAAGACACTAGGATAGGAACAAGGGAATTAAGAAGGAGAGAGAGACAGCTAGTTGGATATATAGTAAAACAGAACAGAGAAGGGGGCAGACAGATGGAGAAAGAGAGAAAGAAAGAGAGAGAGAGGATGCAAGAAGCGGTGTACCTTCTGAAAGTCGAATCACAACCTGTGCTGTGTCTGTACATGGATGGATATCTGTGATAATTATGAACTGGGGTTATCCTGGCCACCTAATGGCTGAGCGGCACTTCATCTTCACACAAATAAATGCAAGGCAGACAGCATAGGGGTGCACAGGCTGCAGCTTAGTGGCTCTTTGCTTGACTAACCAGAGTTTTTGCTGAACATATTACAGGGGTTTAAAAATGATAACAATGTTTTATGTTGTAATGTTTTATATATCTACTTATATCTCACTTGTACACCTGCTTAATCAAACCATTACTCAATTACCCATTGATGTAGAAGTGGTAAAATACATACGATCATGCAGAATCAGAGCAGGTGCTTCAATTACTGTTCAAATGCAAAAAAACAACTCTGTAAGTGGCAACACCATTTACAAATTGTCAGAGAACAATGTTTACATTTACGGCATTTAGCAGACGCCCTTATCCAGAGCGACTTACAACTCATACAATTTTACAATCCAAGCAATTGTGAGTTAAGGGCCTTGCTCAAGGGCCCAACTGTGGCAGCTTAACCGCTAGGCTACCACAGTCCCAAGTGTCCAGACAATGTCCAGACAAGTTCAAACTGACAGGAAGTTTCAGTAATTTAAATAACCAGTCTTTCCAGTGGTCATCAGAAAAACATATCTGAATGCTGAAGATGTGAAGTTTGAATTGGATGGGCTACTACAGCAGAAAACCACATAAGGTTTCAATTCTGACAAACAAAACCAGGACTCTGATGCTACAGTGGGCACAGACTCACTAAAGCTGGGCGGCTGACAATTGGAAAAACCTTGTCTGGTTTTATGCATCTTAATTTCTGCTGTGAGATGCAGATGGTAAGGTCAGAATGTGGCATAAACAGTATGAATCCACTATATGACAGCTGCTGACAGTTGATGGTGTAATAGGACAACTGTTCTCAGCACACGCTTGGTCCCCGAACACAAATCAAGCATTGGTTAAATACATTTTTGAAATGTGTTGCTCAATGTGATCATTGTTTTATGGCCACAATGTGCCATTTTCTAAAGGATACATCAGACATGACAAAGCCCAGGTCACTCAAACTGGTTCCATGAGGATGATAGTGAGGTCATTGTATGGAAGTGTTCAACCCAGTCACCAAATCTAAATCCATCAGAGCACATTTGGGGTAAAATGGACATGTGCAGCTGACAAATCTACAGTAGTTACTTTGCAATCATGCACCTTTCCCCAAAATAAAAAAAATAAAAAAAAGTTTTCATCAGAACCTGTTTGATTCATATAGAGTACAGGTCACTCGTGAATTCAGCAGGGTTCATGAAGTATGTAAATTTACACTAATTGACAAGAAAAACAACCTCAACAAGGAATAAACTTTGTGTATATGTAATGACAATATATTTAAGTATTTACCATATTAGAGCAAAAGGATATTATTTTCAGGGAAAACCTCATAATGTAAAGGAGGATCTGAGTACATAGTTAGGCCAAATTAATCCTGTGGTAGCCTAGTGGTTAAGATACTGGACTATGGACCAAAAGGTCCAGGGTTCAAATCCCACCTCTGCCACAGTTGGGAGGCCCTGAGCAAGGCCCTTAACCCACAATTGTAAGACTGTATAAATTGTAAGTCGCTCTGGATAAGGGAATCTGCTAAATGCTGTAAATGTAAATGTAGATCCGGAATACTCTAGATTGCTGAAGCTGCCTTCCTAGATGGTTCCAGAAATGCTTGAACGGGATAAATCTGGCAACCTGGTAGATAAAGGAAGTGTTTCAATCTGGCAGACGCATTTTTGCACATATCGCGGAGTTGTTATTGTCCCTCGTATCACAAGGTGATGATGCCTGACCGTCTGCAAATTTCCTTCTGCTAAGCACCTAGAAAAGGTCCACACAGAGACAGGGCTGTGAACGGTAAAGGTGCCAGCTGTGTCTGGATGGGGACAACAAAACTGTGGTCGTGCAATCCAACATTTCTATATAGGTGCATTATTTATTTACTTTTCATCAATGCTTATATACATATGTTCTTAATAGGGCAGTATGATGGAGCTGACTTTTTCAGGAGGCCAAAAATACACAGTATAACAAACAACATGGAATATCAGCCAGATGAAACACAGACTCAGCAAGGGAAAGGAAACTTACTTTGTTGTCCATGATAATTTCCTGTTTCCCTGGTGTATAAAATATGATGTTACACACATGTAGAAATCCTTTGTCATCCATCAGCATGGGTAATATCTAAGAGCTGTGAGTACAGCTGATTCCCACTATCAGAATGACAATGGATCTCTGATACTTTGGGGTTTTGTGAAAGTACAGTCAAAAGTTTAGATACATCTGTAGTTAATGCATTTTTACTTTAGCCATTTTATTTCACCTTGCTTATTCCAAGACGTTCACTGGGGCAAAAATAATTAGAAATCAAATGTGTTAACGATTACATGATTTGTAGACAATTGTCAGCAAATGTTGAAAAATGAAAGACTATCCAACTAGGTGTTCACCAGATGGAAAGGATTGCTGCTGCAAAATGTAAAAGTAGCCATGCTGGTTCAGCCCGTTTTCAAATTTTTGAAAAAATTCTCACAGCATCACCAGTACAAACCCCATATACCATTACAGCACCTCCCCACTGTAAAGCATAGAGAGATGCTGTAACGGTAAGGGGGTATTTTGCTGGTTGGCATAATCTGTTCTCCTTCTCTTCATCTCATAAAGCATGACGGTTGCTGCCAAAAATGCAAAATTTTAACTATTTGACCTGAGAAGATATTTCCATTGGTATAATGCACCCTGCCCATGTTATTATGCCCACACAAATATTCTATTCTTGTTGAGATCCTTTCCCATAAGAGCAATTTCTTTGCAGTATTTTTGCCATAAATACCAGATTCTTCCACTCTCCTCTTTTATTTGTGCTGTACTCAGTGCTATTAACAGGCAATTTCTTAACCTAATGACTCAAATATGCTCGTCATTGGCATCCTAGGTAGCATGTGGTATTCAGTCCTTAGAGATATCTCCATAAGAGCCAGTTCACTGTATCATTTGAATGCTTTGTTTTACATTATTGACCTTCATTTCTTAAAGTTTGGACTGACATTTTAGTTAATTATATGCCATATTAATGTTTGTTTTTTTTTTAAAAAAAGGAAAAGATTCTTTTTTTGGCATCCACTCTATGATGTCACCGTTATTAAAATCGTCTTTCTATGTTTATTATTATTGTTATGTTACTATCAGCATCAGTGGCCATTTCAGCGACACACATATATATATATTCAAGTCAATGCCAAGTCAATGCCCACACAGAAACGGGGAGTACAGGCAGGCTCCACCATGAGATCGAAGCCAGACCTGCTGTGAGGCGGCAGTGATACTGAGCCACCTTGCCACCCTATTAAAAATATGAAAGAAGGTTTTGATACTGTATTTAGAATAATATATAGGATTTCTATCACCTGCAGTCCCATGAACTTTAATTGATTGAGGAAAATTATTCCATATTATTAAAAATTGCATATTTTTGTGAATGGTAATAGTATGAGAACCTTTAGGACTAGCAGTTAATTCGAAGGTGAGCGTCAGATGGATTTAATCAATAGGATGATAACCAGGTGTGAGTTAGTTGTGCTCACATGGCTCATGTAAATTTTCATCCACCATCAGGAGAACACTGAACAGCAATAGTGTGCGTGGCAGGGCTACCACTTCTCTCCAAAAAGAACCTTGCTGTCCGTCTGCAGTTTGCAAAATATCACATGGCCATCGCCAGATGTCTATTGGAAAAACATTTTGTTGACAGATGTGACCAAAATAGAACTTTATGGCTTTAATGATAATCGTTATGTCTGGAGGAAAGTAAACACTGAGTTCTGTTATTAAAAACCTTATCCCTTCTGTGAAACATGGTGGTGGTATCATGGTTTTGCTGCATCTGAGCCAGTATGGCTTGCACTCTATGATGGAACTTTAAGAAGAAAGAAGAACTAAAACCTCATTTGAATATAATAAATATTTAAAAAAATAATATTATACAAATTATATTTTGGATTGGCCATGTCAAACCCACCAGCATCTCAGAGATTAAACGGTTTTATATAGAGAACTGGACTCACATTCCTCCAAGCTGATGCAACAGATGGAGAAACAGCTTCCAGAATAATCCAGCTGCAGTAATTGTTGTACATGGAAGTCTAGATACATAGTATACTGAAAGCAAAAGGTCACATAATTTGGTACCCACAGATATGTAATATTGGGTCATTATTTCCTATATTTATAATAAGTATAATATAATTGTCACATTTGTTTAATATGTTGCCTTTATCTACTTTTATGGCTTAATATGATGACTTGTGCAGAACTATAGAAACTTCTTAAGATGTAAATATGTAAAGTGGTGACGGGAGGACTGTGTCACAACACATAGTGCAGCGCTCCCTGCTGTGTATGGGACTGTCTAGTCACAGACCAGTCTGAGCACTGGCCATGATTACCCCCGTCTACCATAAAAAATTAGAATGCAAGTGTAAGAACTGTAGTTTGGAGCAATTTAGGCCAACCATTACATGGACTTGATGGTGTAGGGAGCATGATGCTCTGGGTTATGTTATCCAGTCATTTAAAATTTTATGCATAACATCTACCCAAAGATTGTATCAGACCAGGTGGTTATATATGTATATGTGCATTGGATATAACTGGGCAAAAGGAAGGTAAAGGCCTACAAGAAGAAGTGGATGTTGAGCCAAAAGCAGTTGGCTTCTAGTGCGGCTGATGTGCTGAAATATGGAGACAGGTATATATGGATCGTAGGTCAGAGGGGGTAAAGTGGATGGAATTCATATCGGCAAAGTGAAAAGGCAAAGAGGAGGGAGAAAGTGTTTGAGAGATGGCTGGACAGACAGTAAGAAGGTTTTAGAGGGGCAGCCGGCAAATTCCAGCACTGACTTGCCTTGCAGTGGAGAGGGCCTTTAGCTGAAGTGTTTGTGGGGCCCCTGTGGTTTTTTAACCAATAAATCCACTGCACGTCTTTAATACACACCGAGTGTACAGGCAGAGGAGTGCTGAAGGATGTATGGCCATTACTCAGCAGCCCACATCTGTGAGAAGAGTCCCAGCCTGGCCTGCACGGTAAAGCCTTCACTTCACCCATCCCCACTCTGGGAGCAAACACTGGCAGCTCTGCTGAGGTGTGAAAAGGAATGGATCTCTGGAGGCTTGATAAGCACCATGTGGCCACAGGCCACCAATTTTCATTAGCAGATAACATTCGGCCCAACAGTAGTGGCTATTTTTATGATTAGGGCACAAGTAGAAAACAAGGTATAAAACAGTTTTATGCTCTTGGTATTTTTGGAACCACTAAATAAATGCATGATCACAATGCAAGTGCCTGTAGCCATTGTCTTGAGAAGTTAGATCAATGAGTGGGATATACTTATCCTGCACATTTGGGTCCAAATAAATACGCCTCCACTGATCGTAACAGGAAGTAGTGTTAAGCTGCCACATTTCTTCCTTATAACATTTAAAAAGATTTTCCTTTCCACTGTCGCCCTAGGCTTGCACCTAGATATTAGTAAAGCTGCCTTGTCAATGTAATACATTCTATATAAATTAGTATTTCCTTGACAAAGACACTTAAATTAAGATAAAAAAGAGCCCAAAGGCAAAAATAATAATACATACAGAATGAAAGAGAAAAAATATTTCAGACTGAGTTAATGGCATCATCAGAGCATGTACATTCTCTGACTTTGGTAAGTGGTTCTCTTATGTGTGAACACTCTAGGACATGGTAGGGAAAATGACACAAACTCAGACTATTGCACATCACAGCTAATCACATTTGTATTTGCCCAAAAAGCAAGCCTAGTGTTATCAAAGTCAGAACCCTTTGATCCAAGTGATGCTGATAATGTTTATGTGGTTCAGGTTAGGCAGATGCCTCTATATTTTAAACAATAAACATTGCATAACATGCTTAAGAGAGCTCAAAAGTGGATTTACAGTCGCAGGTAAACATTGTTGAAGAGTTGGTATTGGTCAGCAAAATGCAGTTAGGTTCATAACTTAATGTATACCAGATATAGCTAGCTAATTTAACAGTTGTAAATGTAGACTGCTTTTTGATAAGGTTGTCTTCATTACCAATTAAATGTATTACAGCATTTTAAACCCCTAATTTAAAAAAAGTTAGGTTTTGAAACTTTACCCTGAAATCCATGCAGTCCCAAGTGTCAAATCTCGGCAAGCCAGAGGCAGGATGATAACTCAGTCAATAAAGAACTGGTTCATTATGGGAAGTCTGCCCAGTTTGTATCAGACCTCTTGCTATTTGAGAATTAACAGTTGTATCAACTCAGTTGTGTTCAATGTTGTGGTGAGGAGTCTCGTCACCACTTGGGTTTTGAAACCAACTATCAAGGTGTGTGATCCCAGCAAGAGTCGCAACCTCTCTGCACCTTTTCTTCAGTGTTCACAGTATCAACTTCCCAATGGTTGCTACGGCTCTCAGTGAGTCCAGTACCATATGCTGGTTAGATAGGCAAGTTACCATCACCTGTTTTTAGGGTTGACATCCAACACGGTTTCTCTCCATTTGTGACCTGCCTTACCAGAGGTTTCCTTTTAGCCGAGTTTCAGAGATTCCTCTGGATCTACTGAGCTGGGCCTGTGTTAGAGCAAGCAGAACAGGGGTGCCCTCACATGACAAAACTCCCTCCATTCATTTATTGCATATTATTACCATTAGGTTTTACTTACTCCAACTTTGATTTCAGACACTGATTTTGGACACTACATCCTGGCACACTATTGGCTTTTCAATTCATCTCAGCTGTCTGATGGAGTTGGTCAGGGCTCTGTACAAGCCAGCCAGTTCTACATCACTCTTGGACAATATTTTTTTATGGACTTTGTTTAAGGAGGGCAGGACAGAAAGTTGATGAATTGATATTTTAAGGACGTGGAAACTTACGCATGCGTCACATTAAGAGTCAAGATGTTCAGTACAACCCATTTTAATGTCAAAATATGAGCATGGAGTTTCCATGCTCCCTAAAATCCACAAGACCTTGAGAAGAGACTTGACTCAAACTCCTCTTATTCTGGGTGACACAAACTTGCAGTGCTAGTTATAAAGTACAATTAAAAATCAAACTGGAATTAAGTACACGTTAAAATACACTGTGTTGAAGCAAACTGTTAGGCAATTATTATTATTATTATTGCCAATATATTGAGTCTTGCTCATATATAAGCAAAGATTTAAGTTTAGATGGCTGTCGTGTTTTAAGAGAGATTAGCGCCATCTTTTGTTTTAGGATAGCATTTCTCATCCTGCTACTTCTCAGTGTGTCTACATCATGCTGCTGGCCAGTGATTAATCTGCTCCATAACAAACTATTATCTTTTAATGGTCCGGTTACTGCGCAGAATTAGTCCAACCCCTTTGATATGTTCAGCTGAACTGAAGGGTGAAGTCAAGGATTGAAACCAGGTCCCACTAGTGCGATTTATTAGAAGCTTCAGGTCTGTTTATATTCAGGTTGCTAAGAGAAAAACAGTGCTCACACATGGGTTTATATACGTGCCTTGATGAACTCCAGCAACAATGATTTTTATTCGAGCTGATCCATGTTTGGTTCGTGCATTTGTTTTCGTGTCTACACACATGGCAGGTGTTTCGTAAGGCATGCTGGATGTATGTGTTTGTGCAAGAAGGCATTACGGCAGCCATCCTAACTTGTTGTCAAAGCTTCATAGAGCTGTCTGTATTCGGAAGAAGTTGACACATGGCTGTACTTTGGCATAATTTACACAGAGAACATGGTCTCTCTTTTTATTGTGCCTATTAATCTCCTTTGATATTTACAGCGACCTCTTAACGTTTTCACTTAGAGCATCAAGATAGCACTCCCTCTTAGTCTTGTGACATTTGACATTTCCATTCAGTCTTTTTTAGAGCTCATGTGTGACAAAAAAAGGAAGCATGTTTTAGTTGCAGCATTGTTCTGCCTCGGAACTTGACTGTCTGGTGAGCTGCTCTTGGCTTAGGTTCAGAGCCAACCCAATTGTGTGGCACTCCATATGTCACCCTGTGTTCTGCAAATTTGTGAGCCATCATCATGTGTTACGTGCAATACGCTGTCTTGGAGCAGCTTCAGCAGCTTTGCTGGCTCATCGTTCTTTCCTCCTTTCTACTTTCTTTTTCTTTTTGCTAACTGCCATTGTGCAATGAGACAAAAAATACCAATCTCTCATGTGGTTGAGATTCTTTCAGTCCAAACACTAACCATTTGTTTGTCTGTTAGCGCCATCTTTTCTACTCGTGATTACTACAGGTTTTAAGAATTTTCTAGGACCTCACATGCAAACCAAAAGCATGGCAGCCATGGATGCAATTATCCTTCTGAGAAGCATTCCTATATGGATTTAGTGGGTTGTCCAGCTGGCTGAAAAACTGAAAAACAATGAGGAAGAATTGATTGTGTGGCGTTGGCTAATGATGTCAATAAAAAAATATATTTTAAAAAATAAAAAAAGCAATAGATTTAAATTCTAATCTAAAACATGTTTACCAATCCTAATGCACATTCAATAAAAAAAGACAATTTCAGTTTATTTGTGTCCATATTACTCATATGTTCAAATTTGTCAATACATACAACAGAACCCCAATTAAGTCAAGATTACTACAGAATCAACTGACTACAAAGAGTATCCATGGATTCTGGACCATTATGTTCCACCCTGGGCCTTCCTTGCCTTTTCTTTTTGTCCGTTTGCCTTGCCAATAATTTACTTTACCTTCAAATCTCCAGAGTTTCTTAATTTGCAATGTGATTCTGGTGATAACCAAGATTAGAAATAACATCTGTGAGAGCCGTAATGACAGTGGTGCTTGAAAGTTTGCAGACCCTTTAAAAGTGTCTGCATAAATAACTTGATTATGCTGATTGGGCCAGAAAAGGTTGCAAAGCCACCTCTAAATAGTTATAGTATATCAATCAGATGCAGTTAGATTGTGTAAAAATGGCAACCACTGTTGTCTTCTGGAGTGATCAACTAGCAAAGATTACTCTAAGTGCAAAGCATGTAATATCCGGGAAGGTCACAATGGTGCACAAGGTGACTCCAAAGCAACAAAAAGTCTCTCTGGGATAATGTTAATATTCATGAGTTCAGCATCAGAAGAAAATTGAGCAACAATGGTGCACATTGCAAGCAGTGGCTTTAGTAAAGATGTATGAATGGGGAATATTTACTATTGGGGGTGGGGGGGGAATCTGTGGATTAGAGAGGTAAGCCCTCTGGGACAATAAAAATGATGATCTAAAAATGATCTAAAACGCCTCTATTATGCAACTAGCATACAATTAAAAGCTATTTGTCAAAATTGCCCCATATCAGCATATTTTTGAAGAGACAATTCAAAGGGTCATTCAAAGTTTGTATTGGGTACAGATCTTTTATGACTTAACTATTATCCCTCCACTAACAGGAGGTACAGATTAAGAAAATATACAAGCGTTATTTCTCACAGTAGCAGGTCCTAAATACGCAAATATTCAATAATGAGAATATAGAGTGGTGCAATCAAAGTTGTGTGTGCATTCATGTTTAATACACTGAATGGCTGAATTTTACAGGACAACATGACATTTAACAGCAAAAAATTAGTTTTTCAGTTTAAGCTAAACAAATCAAAATCTACAACATTACCAGAAAGAGACAAAAGGGCAAGTGCTACAACCATTCAAATAATAATGACAAAATTGACAGTACCAGCAAAAACAGGTTTGTAATTCTAATTCTGTTAACAGAAGCTTTTCCTAAATCCAGTACATACAACAAAACTTTTATGAGAAAATGTTAAACTTTTACTATTTTATTGACCAAAAGTAATTACTGAAAGTTTTCTGTCAAACCATTTACGGCAGGTTACATTAAGAGAGCAATGCTTTGTATTCATGCCATTAAAATTTTCAACATTTTGTAAACTCTGCATTTAAATACACTTAACTGGATTGTTTACCATTTGATTGACACATATTACTTTATTATTTGAACATTCTTTGAGGATTGAACTGTATTTGGTGTTCCACTATGACCGTTTGCCAGTCCCTGTAAGTGAGAATGATGCTTGATGCATGATGCTGTGGTGGATGATGTTTTTAGAGTGATTAATAGTGTTTTTTCCAAACTACATGGAACCTTAAAACAAGTTTCAAATCTTTGTCTCATCAGATCAAAGTTCTTTCACCCAGAAGTTTGCTAAGTCTCCAACATGTGATCTGGCAAATTTCATAATGATTTTAAATGACCCCCCCCCCCACACTCTTTTTCTCCCCCCCCCCACTCTTTTTCTTGCCACTCTTCCACAAAGACCCATTTTGTAGTGTCTGGAAAGTAGTTATCCTGTGGACAGCTATTCCCAGATCGTTCCATCTATGCCAGAGTAACCATCAGTGTCTTATTTGCTCTCTGATTATTGCCATTCCTTAATCAGTCACTTACTTTTGATGGACGGTCTTTTCTACGTCACAGTTGTGCTATGTTATTTCCATTTTGGAATAATGGATTTAATGCTACCTTAGTTTTAAGGTCACTGTTCAATATGTTTTTAATACAATCAAATAGACAGTATATAAAAGACAATCAGAATGTGACATTTATTTGAGCTATAATTAATTGAATAGGGTGCATATAAATTTGTACAATCAGACTGAATTGCATTTAAATAAGAATGTAATATTTTTAACAAAACCCTGAAATAAGTGTGATTATTCCATTTTGTTAAAGCTAACAACACAGTGAGTAACAGAACACTTTTCCTATCAAAATAATTCTAAACTTTGCAGGCATATAGCAGTGCATGACTCAACAAATCTAACAAACCAGGAGCTACTGATCAATGACATTATGTGCAGATTGATCTAAACTTAGCTGAAATGGAAGCAGCTGTGTAGATGTAATAAATCTGAGTGAGGGACAACCAAGCTATAAAGTCAGGAATGGTGGTAGATTTCTAGCAGTGCAGCAGCAAAATACAAGGTGTATGCATGGTCTCTACCAAACTGAAATTTTATGGCAGCCAAGCTCTTTCGCATGCACACAATCAGGCAAAGTCGAGGACAAGAAATGGTGCAGTGAGCCACGAAAATAGTACTTGAAAGGTACTGAAGGCTTGAAATGCCTCGGTCTTGTTTGAATTCAAAATCTGAAGATGTACAGCACTGCTCTCAGCTCAGAACTAGCAACAACCACTGGGATCCTGGTACACCCATCAAGCGCCTAGAAACGTTTTGTCAAAAGTGGACTATGGAGAATTACAAATAATATTAAGCCATGACTCGGGGAGAAATAAAAGCTAGTGAGCCACAAAAACACAAGGACACAAGGACGTTACACTGTGCTTTAGCACTGAAGCATGGTGGAGGTTCCTTGCAGGCTTGCAGATATATTTCTGCAATTGGAATTGGTGATTTGGTCAATTGGTGATTGGTGATTTTCTCACTGCTGAGAAGTACAGGCCGATTCTAATCCATCATGCAGTTCTACTGAGGAGTTGTTAAATTCCTTCTCCAGTCTTATCATTCACAAATGTCATAAAGAACAGCAAAAAAGCAAGGAGTCTTGCAACAGATATTATGGTTCCCAACATGGTCTGATCTAACCATCACTGAGTCAGTCTGGGTTTACGGTACACGAAGAAATAGAAGTAAATGAAACAACCAGTGACATTGACGATGTAGTTCACAGGAAAACCAAACTGTTTCCCACCAGGAAACCTAGCAGTTTGGTTATCTAGCTCTGGCTTTTATAGTTTTGCGCGAAAAATGTATAACAGAAGGCACACGATCTTGACAAGTGTCATGTTATTCTTTAACACTTTGGACCAGCTGACCATAAGGGCATCAGATCTTTTGGATGTAACATGCATGGTTAATGCAAGACTATATTCACTTGGATAACCATGTACACTGAACAGAATATCCTGTACCAAACAGTACAGTACAAATACCTGGACCATCAACCCCCATTGTGTAGATGTGCTTTCAAACTCTGGCAAGTTGGAGAACAACACGAATGTATATTATATAAATGTTTTGTAGACATTATGAAAGACAATTTTTTTAAAAAGAGGAATTTTATACTTGTACAAAATAAACTAAGCCTTAAGCCATGTACAGCCTTGTAGCCATCCAAAGACATGACCGAAACAATGGGTGTTGACTGATATGACTGTGTCACAGTGGATATGCGTGCTGCCAGTAAGATTTAAGAACTGCATGTACTTTGAAAGCTATGCAAGTTAGAATTGTACACACACAGAACTGGAACCCCAGAGTGCATACAAGTGAGATGGATCACCCAAACCACCCACTTTTCTCTTCAGTGACACATTTGAAGCCATGTAAAATCATGCACCATATGGTTTATATTCCCTTACCACAAAAAATGATCTGTATCTAATACAGTACAGTCACCATTCACAAACCATGCCTTTCTATTGCTGGTTGATCAATTACTTCTAATAAGTCATGTTAAAAATACTTTACATAAAGCATGACCAGAGTGCAAAACATCCATCTGAATATTCATTCAGTTAATCCCAAATTTTTCACAATGAATAAGAAAGAAAGTTGGAAAAGAAAAGCTTCAAAAATGTCTGATTGAATAATCTACACTAACTGATTACTTTGATGTACACCTCCTTCTTTCTACACTAAGCGTGCATTTTATCAGTTCCACTTACCATATATAAGCAGTTTGTAGTTCCACAAGTACAGAATGAAGCCCATTGGTTTCTCTACATACTTTGTTAATCCCCTTTACTCTGCTCTATGATGGATAAGACCCCCACAGGACTAGCATATCAGGTTCTATTTGTGTGGTGGATCATTCTCATCACTGCAGTGACCCTGATATGAATGGACCAGAAACAGCAGTGCTGCTGGAGTTTTTGAAAACTGTTCACCCACTCTGCACTCTATTAGACACATCTACCATATTGCTCCTCGTCACAGATGGTGAAGTCAGAGACAGCAGTTGTTGTTACACTATTTGTGTTCGTCATTCTCTAATCCTTCATCAGTGCTCACATTATGCTGCCTACAGGATGCTGGTGGCTGGACATTTTAGTGGAAAATTTTCAGTCCAGCAGTGATTGAGATGTATAAACCGTCCAGCAGCTCTGATGTGTCTTATTCACTCATACCAGCACAACACACAATAAGCCAACACCACCATTTTAGTGTCACTGCAGCGCTGAGAATGATCCACCACCCAAATAGTACCTGATCTATGGGCGTCCTGACCATTACAGAAGAGAGTAAATGGGATTAACAAAGGATGTGCAGAAACAGATTGACTACAGATTAACAAAGTAAATTTTAGATCATATTGAGGCATAGGCCTAGAAGACAAAGTAGATGACTACAATTATTTCCCATCTCACTGAGCTTGTGAGAAAAACAGATGTAGATTGTTGTCCAGTTATGATTAGGGGCCATAAAATGAAGCAATCACTTTTTTTTCAATGTGGATAAATTCCATAGCAGTTTTGCACAGTTGTCTTACTATTGTCTTCAGCATTGAGACAGAGACAGTTGCCGTCTTTCGGCAGCATAAGATGGAGGTGAGCAAGTCTTATCTGAGAGCACCCTATAAACTATAGATCATTAGTCAGGTAATATTAAAACCTCAAAACAGTTCTATATTTAACTGTGTAGCTACTATTTGTTTAAGTTGAATTACATCGCTTGTAATACAGATATTTAATCAGCATTTTAAAAACTACCATAACAGCCTCCCAAAAAGGACAGGCTCTTTTGTTTTGGTCACCCCACACTTTGGGGCTCGCCTGTCCCTGACCCCACACTGAGGAGCGCTGAGACTCTTATGAGGCTACAAACACAGATATACACAAATATAGATAGGCCCAAGAGTTGAGCACCAGAGGACAAACTGTTCATGGGCAAACTTTAGCCAGGGGAAGGCGGACTATCTACAAAGGCGTCAATGAGATTACAGTACACGTCACATATATTAGGCTTGTTCATTAAAGTTACGAAACTAGAGCTTTGTATAGCTGCACTGAGCCAATGCCCTTTCAAAAAGGTGTAAAAATAAAATTGACTAAGGACATTTGAGTCAGAAAGCTGTACATCTATCCTAGCTACAATGTCCTTTGGTCACAGAAGCAGGTACACAATCATGGGGTATAACCGTTGACCATTTGTCTACCCACTGGTTCAAGTAATGCAGTTCTAGTACAAATTGTAAAGAAACCATCTGCTCATCGCAAATTACATGTCGCACGTGCTCCTGTTGTTTTACAATAAACTGGGGTCCGCAATTCTCATGTGCTGGGCACCAGTGGTCTGCTTGCATTACCACAGACTACTGGACCCTGCGCGTCTATGTATGTCTGTGATTCCCCCTAACCAGGGCCTTGCCCTTTTCCGCGTTATACTGGGTATGTGGTTGGCCAGGGTGCCCTCGTGTGATAGCACTAGATACTGCAAGTCTGAAGCTTCTGCACAATGGACGGGGTTCTTGTGGCCTCTACTGGAGAAAAGAATTGCTAGTTTTGCTTCACTGTGGATTTATATTTTGGTCCCGTTATTCTTCACCAATAGAGGATAACCATTTAAAACAAAGTAGTGTATTGAGCCCACTCGTACTCAATCGCAACCAAAAACTTTTCTTTTATATTCCACACATGACACATGAACAGCTCACAGCAACTGACTTTATTGCACTAATCTTTTCAGACACTGCAATTAAGGATGAGTCTTAAAAATTTTATTTTTCCTCCTTGCCTCTTTTACAATACAATTATGAAGTGTTTGCATTTTGGCAAGACATTACTAATGTTATACTAAACTCACTCCATGGTGCAGGCATTTCAATTCGGACACTTTCAAGTTTATCTTTAAAAAGAGATCATGAAGATGAAGCACATGACACCTATCAAAATCACTCACATCTCTATCAGAATAATTGAAAATAAGTAATTTCCAGTTTCAGAGTAGCCTAGTTTTAAATCACACATTCAACATTGAGATGCGTAGTTCATTTCTATACTCCCCACACAAATGAAGGGATATTTTTATTTCATTCTGAAGTAGGCCTATGCCCTAATTTTGTGAGTAGTATAAATATTATTGACTTGCAGCAGTTCTATACAGAGGAGTGGGTCAAACAACCTTTACAACTTTACAACATTATGAGCAGATGTGGTTAGTGTACTTTTTAGGTGATAGTCAGAATACTCATATTCAGAGAACACAGCAACAATGGAAGTGGAAATGTGGGTATATGCTCAAGCGACTGCCCAGGTTCATGCACCATGGAAAAAACAAAATCTAGATTCGCCAGCTCAGTGACAACTCTCACATTAAGCCTAAAATAAATCTCTGTATTCTCTGTAATTCCATGCTTTTCCCTTCAGCTTCGTGTTACCATTTTGTCTAAGCAGGGAATAAACAAGGCCAGCCTGCTAATGATGAAAAGTCTGGAGTCAGGTACTGCTGCTGTGTAGAGAATTTACAGTAAGGTTACTGCATTGGTTTTCCCCCTGAAAACTTCTGCTACCTTATTTAATAATACGCTACAATTTTTTTTTGCAGTGTAAAACACCTTATAGACTAAATGACGTTATCAGAATGCACTACTAAAACTATAGGTAGGATAGATTTATAAGCTAAATTACCCAGAATGAACTACATCTCTTAATAGTGAATTTTGCAACGGTAACTTGACTATAAATGTGTTCTATCTATAATTTTAATACAGGCCAGAATGAAAATAGTCTGTTCTTTTCTTTTGGTAAAGGAGACAAGCCACATATCTTCACGCTACACGCGTTTGAAAGTGCTAATATTTAGCTATGCTTTTATAGAGTATACTTTTAAAAAACTAAATACTTGATAATTATTACCTAAATTACAGTGCAGTTTAAGAAAACTTCAAATCTATTATGCTTCCTACAATACTAACCATTACATTCAAAAGGCAAGAACGCAAGTAGCATGAAATTATGGGTGTGGCACTAAATATCAGAATGTGAACGTTTTTGGCATTAAGAAAACAATAAAACAATATAATTGTTGTTGTCAGTCAGTGTTTTTGAATTAAGTAGAGGAAAAAATATGGAATCACAATTCTAAAGGAAAATATTATAGAATCACCTGAAAGAAATGGGATTTACATCCAGAAAAGCCAAACGAAAGCCATCATTAACACAAAAACAGAAAAGAACACAGTAATGAATCTGCATTGGGCAAGGTGATGATGATGCTGGTCAATGCATCTGTGACTGGTCAATGTCCATGTGGGTCAGCATCATGATGTAGCCTATAAACAGCACATATCTGAACAATAAGCTTTTGCCCATCTTAAAAGAGACAAATTATGTGGCATTCAATGGTAATATTGTTGCTGGCTGCAGCAAATAAATATACTGATACAGTTATGTATATCACATTGTTATACCGCTACCATTAACCAAGTTAAAGATATGATGATAATCAGTGTGAAAGCGTTTGTGCAGCATTGTCAGTCAATGTCAGTCAATTTAGCTAATTTATTGGCAACATAACACACTGTGCTTGACTGTAGGCAAGACAAATGTCTTTGTACTCCTCACCTGGTGGCCACCAGACACACGCTTGACATTATCTGAACCAAAAAAGGTTTATCTTTGCTGTAAACTGACATAGGTGTGAATGTGTGGGGTTTATTGACAAAAGACCTGGTGTAGACATAGAGAGAGCAACAACGGAGCTAACCAACAATGCTAATACACATAGACACAAACTAACAAGTCAAAGAATATGAAAGTATAACTAACTAAACAAATGTGCTAACACAAATGGATCAAATTAAAGAAACAGACAATGCTGACAAGACCAGACAGTGCTAATACTTACAAGCAACATGAACAAGAACAGACAGTGCTAAGACAAACACACAATGCTAATACAATTTCACAATGCAGATACAAACAGACAAGAGCTAAAGTAATACAAATAATGCTCAAACACAGAGTGTCAGCAATGAAACAGAGCCCCTACTAACAAAGATATGAATATGTGCTACGAAACAGAAAGCTTGTGCTAAACAAAACAGATGTTATGCTAATAAAAACATACACTAAAATAATGAGCTAAACACAAGTGGACAAGATGCAAATACGAAAGGACAAAACTATAGGGGTAATGCTTTGCCAGAACAAACAGACAAGGCCAACGTGAACTAACAAGTGCTGATGTAAACAGACAGGGATGCGAATAAATGCATAAAGCTAATGGCTAACAGAAACAAACAACTAGACAGATGCTAAACAGGAGGCTAGGATAACATGGGGGCATTGGTAATTTAATCTAATTAAACACATAAGCACTACAGAATAAGCCTGAACAGAACCATGGAGTAATACAAGAAATAACACAGACCAGATATGAACCTTAAATAGGCAGGGCACAGCAGAATTCAACAGAACAGCCTGCAGTGGAAGGAGAAAGGGTCAAAGATGATGATGATGATGATGATGTCATTGTGACAGACAGACTCATTGTGACAGTAATCTTTTTCATTCAGCTATTTCAAGCATAAATTATGTCAATTTGTTCTACTAGTGATCCGAGTAAAAATGAGAGACCACCTGGTCAGTTACCTGAAATTCAAGTGAAAGATGAGGTTTGACCTGATGAAGGGTTCATTTGTTCATTTTCTCTGCCTTCTAAGGTCCTAAAGCAGTTCTTTCCTCTTCATGGCTTGGGTTTTGCTCTGATACCATTGTGCATTGTTACCTGTGACATCTTATATGCACAGATGTGCAAAATCATGTCCAATCAACTGACTTTACCACAGGTGGACTCCAATCAAGTTGTAGAAATACAGTCGATTCCGGTTAATTGGACCACCGGTTAATGGGACAAGCCGCTTATTCGGACCAAATCCTAAAGTACCGTAACAAATCATATTAAATACGTGTAATGTTGTTCGCTTATTTGGACCAAAATTCCGCTTAATCGGACCAAAGAACATGTACAGTATGTACTATCCGTGAAGAAACTCTTCGCCTCTGGCATCACTACCTGAAAACTCCCGAGTTTCTCCCCAGCCCTCTACTGCCAC
>JAVSBV010000002.1:644152-660868 GCA_033117975.1 Parotocinclus spilosoma
TGTGTGTGTGTGTGTGTGTGTGTGTGTGTGTGTGTGTGTGTGTGTGTGTGTGTGTGTGTGTGTGTGTGTGTGTAGCCCTTGTTCCATGTGTGGAAAAGAAAAAAAAAATGTTTATCCATTGCCCATTCCCTCAGGTGACTATGCCCCTGTCGTCTGAGCAACCCCCTGCCCCTTCTTCCCAACCGCAGGCCTTTCAGTCAGTCTCCAAACCTCTGCACAGTGGCATCAACGTTAATGCTGCACCATTCCAGTCCATGCAAGCGGTAGGCCTCTCCCTGTCAGCTTAGACTTGTCTTTGCTCTTCACTTTCTCTGTCCATGCTTGCTGTCATACTAAACTATATTGTACCATTTCTGAGAGTCTATGGTTGTCCCACTGCCTGGCCATTTAAAACTGCCAGAGAACACTTTGATAACCTATTTGGCACCAAGTAGTGTATAGGCAAAAAGTGTACTTGTTAATATAGACCATCTCTTGTTGGGTAATGCTTGTGTGAGCAAAATGCATTACAGACCAAGGCATGCTGACACTTGATATTTTATATAATTTAATTGTAAGTTAGTGTGAAGAAATGCTTCATCAGCTCCTCCAAAGATGTGTCTAAGGCTTGCTAAAGCTAATAATTACGCTAAATGTTCTGCAATGTTGGAAATGCTGGCAGGGTATTATAAACACCAGACATTAAATGTCTTAGTTCATTTTCTTTATCAAACGCACAAATCGGTCAATAACCGGTCAGATTGGACAGGTCCTTCCTCCTTTGTTTGGCACCAAAGTAAGCATGGCTAATTACACACACTGACTTTAAAATATTCCGAGTTGTGTATGTGGAACTGGTTTAGGTTGACATAAGATACTGTGACAAACACGTTTTTGTAAAATATGCAGTGACAAGATTCTTACGTTTAGTGGAAGCAAACACATCTGCCCCAAGTACAACAGTGACAAGATGTACACCTGCCAAAAACCATAAGAAATTCTCACGCAAGAAAACACGGGCAATAATGAAAATATAAAATGGTCTAAAATGGAAACACATGCGAAAATGTACAGCAACAACCTTCCCTGCCATTGAATATGGCGTTAAAACCCAAACAAACATTTAGTGACAGCAAAAAAAGATTCAGCCACATCAAAATAAAGCACCCTTCGTGGAGTACGATTAAAAACCAGCTAGGAATAACTGAAAGACCAACCCCAATTTAGGTGCACATTATTTTCAAAAACCAACTTAAACAGAAGCCTCCACCTTCAAAATGCAGACTCCAAATGGTCTGTCTGAAGACAAACAATTTCCATTCTAATCGTTGATGTGCCAAGACGTTAAGCGTTCAAACCCAAAGGACAACTACAGTTCATAGGCATATTATGTATATTGCGTAATATCCAATCAGTCTATGGGTTAGTCTTTACACGACCTCAGTCCATGCGTCTGTGAATAGACTTGCCAAAACTGCGTATGCCTCAATTAGCTATAGAGTTATTTAATGTATTTAATTAATTTTGTTCATTGTATTATGTTGCTGTCAATCACTGAGTGTAGGTGTACAAATATTTTTGGGGTCAGGAACTGATTGTCCTTTCATCACATCACTACTAGGGAAAAGTAGGTTCCAACAAATGAGTTCGAATGGCCTTCTGGAACCTATTAAAGTTCCAATACAGAGGTTCCAGTTTACTGTGGTTTATAACCCAGCCTCGAAACAAATCAATTAATTAGATAATGTTTGTTACAAGTTTATTGTAGCAATAATGCATAATTATGGTGAATGACTGACATTGTTAGGCTTTAAGTATTGTATGGCACTGACAGAATCTAAGGTATTGCTGTAATTTACCCGTAATTGCGCTGTCACTATACTATGCAACATGCATTAGGTGAATATACCAGTGAAGCTATAAATCTAAATTAACCAGTGAGCCAGCCAGGAAAGAAAGTGGGAGCTTCCCATAGTATCAAACACACCATATTTAATTTGCATGGTTGTTTCAGTTGAAAATTTGACATGGCCGTTTAGTCACACCCTGTTATCTGATTGTACCTTGCCTCCTGTTTGTGTGCCATGTCATG
Source organism: Parotocinclus spilosoma (assembly GCA_033117975.1). Taxonomy (NCBI): domain Eukaryota; kingdom Metazoa; phylum Chordata; class Actinopteri; order Siluriformes; family Loricariidae; genus Parotocinclus; species Parotocinclus spilosoma. The sequence continues at coordinate 646,224 of JAVSBV010000002.1, forward strand.
TTTCCCCTATGGTACTTCCCATGTTTTAGCCGCAAGTGCATGGCGTTACGCTTTCTTGACTTGAGTTCTTTACCAATTTCTTTTTAATCAATGCAGCGTTCCAAAGTGTAGCTTGGAATCGGCACACGTTATGGATGCTCTTCGGCTTTGACAGACAATTGCTGTTTAATAGATGTAAATTCTGGCTTTGTGAAGTATACCTCAAACAGTGTATTGTTTTAGTGAATGGCTTTTCCCCCAGCTCAAACAGAGTCAAAATAAGGAACAATTTCATGTTGAGGAAACAATTAAACAAATATTATCAACATAAACATCAGTGTTAGCTTTAGATAGATTTCACTACAGGAAAAAACACATTTCTAAATCAAGCTGATTCCAGCTTCGATTGATTAGCTTTGGAGATGTATCCTTGTTATGGACCAATTTAAAAATTTTCCATTGGCTTGAGATCCAGACCATTTGTTAGCCATGCCACTGCATTGATATTCCTTTCCCGAGCACGCTCGTCTTTGGCAATGTATGTTATGATAATTTACCATTTAACCAATATGTATACTGTACTTTTCAGCTATCTATACTGATTTTATATTCAACGTGTTGCACTATAGTAAATTGAAGCAGGATTAATTGTACTCATTGAGTGCAATAGGTAGGTCAGTGTTTAAGCACAAATTAATTTATTTTTTTTTTATTTTTTTTATCCCTTGGACAAAGCAGTACTGCTAAACATCACTATTGTACAAGATAGTTAGTGCTGCTTTTGTATGATATTTTATGTGTTCAGATAAGGTTATCACAGACTTCTTTTTTTCACTCATTTTATCTTTCAATACTAGTAGAAGTTTGTTTTCAATGCACGAGAGTTTTTCTATTCTGGCACTTTGGATTATCTACCCGTTCCCTTTAAAAATTTTACTCCTTTCGTTTATACTTGCACCAAATATTAGATGTTTGGTGACAACCAGCGTCTTTTGACACCTTTTGTATTGAGTTTCAGTCCTTTGTTTGCTTTTTCTGACATTTTCTTTGTTAGGCAAAAATGATTACAGGATAGTTTAAGACTTGTGCTGGTGTGTTTAAGAAATTAAAATGACCTCTTTTTAAGTATACCTCTCAAAGCCAGAATGTTAGTCTTTAAACAAATGCATCTCATTTTTGCTACAAAGTGGGAAAAGCTGGGTGAGCATCCTCCGTGTTGCGCTTCCTCATATTCTGCCAGGAGTAATAGGGAGTGAATGGTGCAGGTACATTTGGTTTCATTACACTGATGACCACACCGCAGAATTTATTTCCTAGATTTTATATGCAGCTCCAATTTGTATACTGGAGTGATTAATAGATTTGTCCAGTACTGTTAGGCTTTAGGGTTTCTTTATGCATTAGTTTCTGCTTTACCACCAGGTGTTCAATCTGAATGCCCCCGTCCCTCCCTCAAATGAAATGGAATCCCAGAAGATGTCGAACCAGTATCAGAGCACTTACACACAGAACTTCACCAGCCAGCCAACACACTCAGTAGAGCAACAGGAGCTTCAGCAGGAACCTCTCCAGTCAGGTACATCATTGTTCTGTATAAACCACCATCACATGAACAACATTCATCATATGAAATGTGCACTTGTTTTTATCATGTGTGATGGACTTGAGTTTGTTGTAGGATTATAACATGCAGTATACATAGGTGCTCAAGTTTGTGAACCATTTAGAATTTTCTATATTTTTTTGGATAAATATGACCTAAAACATGATCAGATTTCCCAGAGTTGAAGCTGTTCTGTATGGAGGATTGGGCTGAAATTCTGCCCAGCCGGTGTGCAGGACTGATCAAGTTACCGGAACCGTTTGTTTAGTGTTGCTGCACGGGACAGTCACACCAGATACTGAAAGCAAAGGTTTACATGCTTTTGCCACTAACAAAAATGTAATATCGGCTCACTTTCCTCATTAAATAAATGTCCAAGTATAACTTTTGTCACGTTTAGTTGGGTTTTAAAATCTAATAGTTTTGGGTCTTATTCATGCAGAAATAAGAGAATTCTAAAGGGTTCACAATCTTTTGAGAACCACTATACATCATTGAATTTCTCTTGTTCAAGTTTTATTGCACTTTGGTAGGAAAATTGGCAGTAGTTGTCTTGTGAATTACATCTTAAGTGAGGTTTTTGGTTTGCCATTCAGTTGTTGGACCGTTCCACTCTGAAGACCAAGGTATTCCTTCGTCTGGGGGTCACCAGTCCATGCCCCAACAACCATCAGGCCAGGGTGCAGGATTTGGGCGTCAACCTCAGTCCTTCTACAGTACACGAGCTGTGCCACGTGGAGGCCCTAGAAATGTCAGAGGGGGCATGAACGGTTACCGTGGCCCTTCCAATGGATTCAGAGGTCTGTTTTGTCCTCCCTCTTCATGTAAAATCATGTGGAATGCGTCCAGAGTGTAGCAGAGCCATTTTGTGACGTAACTTTTGCATTTAAGGTGGATATGAAGGATATCGCTCTCAATTCCCCAACAGTCCAAATACCGGCTATGGACAAACCCAGTTCAGCACTCCACGGGACTACTCGAGCAGCACCTACCAACGGGTATGTGCTTATCCTCATTAGAAACCTGCATCTGTTTGGGGTTTTCTTTTCAACTAGTACTGCAGAGATTAGTCAACATATTTAGCAATGTTAGAGAAACATTTCAAAGCATGTGAAATGCACTGCAATTCACTACAGGAACTGCTGGGGGCAGTACTGCGTCCATTACTGCGTTGACGGGGAAGAAAGTGTGATGACTGAGCAATGTTTCCCAAATATAAGAGCATTTAATAACTAGTTCACTGATGATCAGCAGGTGCAACATCAAAAATTCCATTATGGTGCGCTTTCTAATGTAACTTTGTGGATATACGTTTGCCACTTTTGTGTTTTCATAAATTAAAGGTTTAACTGTTCTCTTAAGTAATTAGTTCCAGAAGGCTTGTCAAGAACCAAACAGCAAGCAAATTTGTCCTATAAGAAATAATGTAAATAAATGTGTTCCACAATATAGAAGGTGATGTAGCCATTAATGAAGCTGTATTGTACAGGTGCTGCCTGATTTATGATGAACATCCATCCAGACAAATCCATCTTAAGTTAACCCTTTCATGCACAACTATGGGCAGTTCGAAAAGTTTAAAAAACTAAAATGTTATTTTCAGTCACAATTTGCAAAACTTGCTCCAAACCAACACATGGGCATCCCCTTAACTGTTACGATTCTGCTGTATAATCTTTATTCTAAGTAACATTATTACCTGAAATATTGGGTCCTAAATCCAAATTGGCAGATGGCAGTGGACATGACCATCTGACCTCTAAAAATGTGAAATCCTTTTATTCTGTAAGAATCATACATGGTGCATTGTAGTAAGGTAAAAAGTGTAAGCAAAAGACTCTTTATTTGTGAACTAGTATAGCTGCTAAGCTAACAGCAGCCTGAAAGTGCACCGGAGGAACCTTTTTTTTTAGACCCATGGGGACAAGTATTGCAGTAAGAGTACAGTACTGTAGATGTAAATATAACAAACAGATATTCACTGAGTAAGAGCCACTGTGTACTGAATCAAGTTTTGGCTGGAAAGAGTTGACTCGACTTTACAAGTACAACCAGGTGTGCAAAATACTGATCATCAATTTAAAATAATTTGATGAGTTGGAGTACCAAGGTGGAGCTCAAGAACGTGTGCGCACGCACTGCTCACAAAAAGGGGATATTTTTACATTTACGGCATTTAGCAGATGCCCTTATCTAGAGCGACTTACGACTCTTACAATCCAAGCAGTTGGGCCCAACTGTGGCAGCTTGGCAGAGGTCGGATCTGGACCTTCTGGTCCAGAGGCCAGTACCTTAACTGCTAGGCTACCACAGCCCATTTTAAAATGAGATGAAATAAGACATTGCTACAGTGTGTCATGGACCTGTTTTTGTTTTGTTTACAAACAGTCCAGACTGGAATTGGAGATTTTAGTCATACCTACTACAGATCATTCAATGTTTTGAATGGGGATTTCCTGTATTTTTATTCCATTGACCTCAAACTGTACACAATAAGAATGATATGCTTAGTAACTTGCTTCCATTTAAGTCACCCATTGAATTGCCTTTCTTGTCATACTCTGAATAGACTTTACAACCATAGTGTCTAATGCAGTCACTTAAATCATTTGTAGTTTTGGGAAACATCTGGCTTGGATTTGCATGCTAGAAGGCATATAGTGAGTAGCAGAGCTCTGATGCCCTCCACCTCCCAGTATTTCAGTAATATTAAGTCACCGTTTCTATGGGTGAACCAGACCAGTGTTTATTTGCTTGTGTGGTTTGTTGATGCTTGACACATGCTGCTAATAATGCCTTAGGACTGGGAACCACAGATTTGTTCTACTAACAGTAATGGTTAAATTGTCTTCTCTTTTCCCAACAGGAAGGATATCAGCAGAGCTTCAAGAGAGGAGTTGCCCAGGGAGCTAGAGGTAGCTCTCGAGGTAATGCTCAAGCGATGCGTTCCTAAACGCTTTGAGAAGACTCGTGTCTTTGCCCACCTTGAACATTCATTTGAGTGTTAGCCCTCGCCCATGCCCCGCCCCTTCTTTGACATCAGTGGTTTTTTTTTCTTTCCCTTTTACGGTTTACTGGCTGAAGTAGGCCATCTTTGATAGACAAACCTTTTAAAGCGATGCCCACAGAGCTGAAAACTGTCATTGTGATTTTTCAGCAACGTTGCATTCAAATCAAATGGATATTCATGTAAAATTGAAAGATTTTCATTAATTTATTTTTTGTACAAAATAAAATGCAAAAAATAACCGCCACTGTTGGTACAATCCATTGTTTTCGTTCCTTTTCCTGACCTGATCCTTCTAGCCTGTGGTTCTTGCCAGTGGCTTCAATAAATCCTTACCCATTTCATTTTAGAAGAATTCCTTGCAGCTTTGGCCTTTGTATGCTCATGTTGCTCCTTGACAGAATGTTTCAATAAAGATGTGTTGCATTACCTGCTTGTCTGCTGCCATTTTCTTTTGCTTCACGTGCTCAAATCTTCACACCTGCCTGAACTGGGGTGATTGGTTATGCTGGCTTTGCTATCAACCGGTATAGTAAAAGTATAGCAGCGGAATAGATGGCTTTGCTTTTCCTGTCTTTTTGCACTATATTGTCCTCCTTTAGAAGAGACTGGAGTAGGAGTGTCCTACCTGAGGGCTTGAGAGTTGGTACTGTTCCTGTGAGTGAACTGTGCTCTTGGTTTGGAAACTAATCCTCTGGCATTAATGGAAATCCCTTAGCAACAGACGTTTGTCCAGTCAGCTCCATCTGGCCTATGTCAACGTTCCATGATGTAAAAAAAAAAAACATTTACCTAAGCACAATTGGCTTAATTACCTGTAAACATGACCTAATGTACAGCTGTGAATATTTTGCCAACATAAACCACAGCTGCCCGGTTGTCATGAAAGCCGTCTAATGACCAAGTAGGACTAATTGTGCTAAACTTCATTTTGGCCTACAGAGTACATGTGGGTAGGCTTTTTTGTAAAGCATTCTATACATCGAGTCCTGTTTGCTAAAATGCTTACCCAGGTGAGTGGCATTTTAAATTGGACCTTCCTAAAGGTTCTGCATGCAATTAAGTGATTAACATTCATAACTCAAAGTAGCTTGATCATGTTCATATAAACCTTCTTGTGTGTTGCAGCACGAGGTGGACCATACAAGCCAAACAGAGGAATGAGTGCCATGGCAGCACAACAGAGTAGCTAATCCTGACCCAAATTCTCCACATCACATCACAGGCTTACTGTCCTCCCTATGGCACTCCACATCCACCTGAGCTCTGTCTATGTAGCAAGTACGGACAAAGGTGTTGGGCACACGCTGGTAACAAAGCCATACCACTTCTAACGCTGTACGTTTTAGTTTTTTCACTCACATGCTGTTGATTAGCCTTAAATCTGGAAAGCAGGAATGTTTTTGTGCCTTTGCTTATCGTTCATGATTGGACCAGAATGGACAATAATTGACTTACAAACTGTAGCCAAAGGAAACTGTCAAACAAATGTGAAGAATTAACCATGTACTGTAGTGTTGTCAAACCAGTTTGAGGGAAATCGGTATGGTACTAAATTTACATGACTTAATCAAATTAAATGTCTGTGAATAGCTGTGTTAACTGTGGTTAATCACATGTGACCGTTCCACAAAGCACATCTATGTGCATTCATAACTGCTGTATTATAAATACATTAGAACTTCTTCAAATACACTCAAGCCTGACTTTAATAATGACAAAAAGTAAACTTGAGTTGGGACCACTTTTACCAACCGGACCATATATGGACCTTCCCTTCTATTAAATCAGCTTAAATGTTGCCAGTTTGAAGTGACCAATTAGAGCTAATTTGATAAATTGCTGATTAGTCTGCAGTTTACATTATGTAGATAATTGTTAAATATAAGGCAAATGCAGACGCTCCCAGAGATGCAGTGCAGTCACGTTCCATGCAGCCTGTTTTTTTTTTTTTTACAAACGGACAAAATAAATGCCATTTCACTTTCTCCATAGTGTGCCATTTTGTCGAAACACACCGCTCTTGCTTTCATTATTTTCCCCTTTACTTAATGTCACATTTCAACATGCCTTTTTCTCATTCATTGTCTTATTCTAGTCAGGGTCACAAGAGACGGGCAGCACAGGGCACAATTAGACAGGGTGCCAATCAATCATGGGGCACTTTGGAGACTTGAGTTAACCTGATACTTCTTTGGAATTGGTGAGAAAAGTCATACAGGCATGGGAAGAACAAACCCCACATAGATGGGAGATGAATTTAAAAAAGACACGAGCAGAGATTAGTGCAGTAAGCTGTAGTGTTTTGTGGGTAGGAACAGACTACAATGCAGTCAAATAAACAAAACTGTCATTGAGGTTTATCTCTCCCCTCCCCTTCAGCTATATTCCACAATATATTTTAATATCCGTGTTTTTATAGTCAGTATTGCTCTATTTATACTACGAGGGGATGTTCTGCCTGACAACTGGGCTCTGATTGGTTAGTCTTATTTTAACATGTCCAAACAAGGCAAAATTTAGAATAGGCTCAAATTTATCATATTGTAGCCTACCTCTAATATACTTTAGAAACATTACCCTGAAGTTTGACATTATAATTAACACAAAGCCTGCAAGTGATGACTGTCATATGATGTATTAAAAGTGGTTAGTCCATTGGTACTGCAGTAAAGGTACCCAGCATCTGGAGGAGAATATCGGACTGTACGATGGGAATCTCTGGGCAACAGATGTAAAGTCAAAATAATGTAATCTAAGGATTGTCCTTGGTACTATTTCTGAACACAAAGTCTGGATTACTTTTAAAACAATCCATTTTAATCCAGGGAGCGTCTTTAATCTGAGGATTGTCCTTGGTACTATTTCTGCATTTTCGCTTTAGTGGGGTTAATGCCTACAACTTGGTCTAAAACTAATTGTATTAGTCTTGTGAATCAACCAGAAATGAGTCCTTTGGTATGCTATATAACTCTGAAGGGAAATTAAAATGACTGAATTCAGCAGTTGTTGTTTTTTTTTTTAATTCAGCTTTAAAATCAAATCTTAAATATGAGTTTGGTAATTAAAAACGGTTCACATTGCATTGTTTGACGTACCAGAACCATATTCCTCACTGTAAACGTTCACGTTGTTTTTGAAACACTGCAGTGGCCAATCAATTCCAGAGTAATCCAAGTTGAAAAAGAATGTTTGACAGCAATTCTCTCTGAAACCACAATGCGCTTTGTGGCATTTCATTTTTTTTTAAAGCAAATTAAATTTTCATTGTGCAAAACAAAGACATAATAACCAGCATGAGGAGAAAAGTCCAAAAACGTTCTGAACGGTATTGTGTAGAACCATGAGCAGCAGTCCTCTCAATGAGAGGAGACAAGACTGACTCAGGGTTGATATGCATCGCCTCCAGACACTGGAGAGAATTTGGTGGCCGTGTTTATCTGCACCGTTAAGCCCCCCCACCCCCCACTGCCTGATTAGGGCGCATGTGGAGCATCTTGCTTTGCGTTGGCATGACCCGGAACATCGTGAGCCTGATTCTTCTGGCTGTTGTTTGGGTCCTGCTGGCCTGCAGGGATTGCCGTATTACCCTCATTGGGCCTGTCCTGTTTGGGGACTTCTGGGAGAGCATTTCCATCAACTGTATAAAAAAAAAAAAAAAAAAATGTATTAGATACATCACTAGATAAATCTTAATATTTGTAGTTATGGGCTTCACTGGCCAAAAAATGTGACTCACCATGAGCTTTAGGTACAGGTTCAGGACTTTGACTTTTTAATCGTTCCACATGCTCTACAGCCTGTTAATGAGAAAAAAACATCTTAATCCAGTCCATGCAATGTAACATTCTAAATCACCAGCCTTTTTCCAGTGGATAAAACAAGGCTGCTAGTGCTGATGGCTGCTACAATTTGTTTATACTTTCTAATAAGCTTCACATTAAAGAAATATTGTGACCAGGTATGACCATAAGTTGACAATTGCAAGATTTTTCAACAAGCCTTGTCCCATGCACCAAAGTAGGCTGGTTTTCTTAGGCCAGACCGACGCATCACCAATGGTTGAAATAAAAATAACTATTTTTTTAAAGCTTTTTCCACCATCTGGTGGAGAGCCAACGGTTTGCTTCTGTTCATTAATTTTTTTTCCAGATTCACTTTAATTTAATTGTAGGTTATATAAATTTTATTTTAAAATAATTTCTTTCTTTTTTTTTTTCCTCCCTCAGTAGATTCTTAAGTAGGGAAATCCGAGGAACAAGCAATTAAAAAAAGTCTTACCTGTTGAAGTTGGAGTTTTTGTGCATTGAGCTGATCTTGCTGACGTTCAAGCTCATCACGCTGTTTCTTGAGATCAGCTGTTTTCGCATTGAGATCTTCCTCTTGCTTGGCGATGTGCGCCTCAAACTCCTTCATCTCTTCCTCGGTGTACATTGGGTTCTGCTCCAGAGTCTGATCATGCATTAGATAAATGACAGGTTCAGTGTTTATTCAGTGAAGTTCTCCAATTACTGTTGATCTCTATTATTTGAATCCATCTCAAACGGTTTGAAGCTAGTTTATGTAACAGCGTAACAGGGGCCCTATTTATGTCTTATTGGAAAATCCATTCGCATCTTATTTCGGATTGGCCCTGCTCTCTGCCTCCCACCCTCCACATCAGAGGAACTGCTGTGTGTGGATCAGCAACAGTCGTTCCTTCGACCGTTTTGTTAGGAACCGTATCCTTGAACAGGTAAAATGTCATGGTGTGTGTTTTGGTCCCAGTCCAGCCCTCCAAATACTATTGTTGATTTTACTGCTGTTTTTGCCTGTGTGTACTCTTTGGGTTGCTTCCTTTTTATGTTGTGCAGGTCCTTTCTTTACATATTTTGCAAAGGAGGGAGGGAATTCTACATACAAGCAGCATTTTGATAACAGAAGCTTTTAATAGCAGGGTCGGACTTTACCCGCTAGACATATGGCACTTACCTCCCAGCTGTCTGGCTCCAGAAATTCTCTTTTCTTTGTAGCAGTTATGAACTCATCTAAGGATACCAGTCTGTCTTTGTTGACATCAACCTATTTCAGACAGAAAAAGGCAGTTTAGGATGTCCTGTAAAATCAAAAGCTCTACAGTGTATGATGTCTTAATTGTTCTTTTAATGATGTGAACTGGTCTTTTGCAAAAAAGACCAACAATTTTCACTTTTTCGCATCACTGCGTCACGTCACCAGATAGGACAAGCTACTGCACATGCAGAGGCTAGTGTTCTGACAAAAAAAAAACATGATGGAAAAACAAACTGCACCAGAAGACAAAAAACAGAGACATAATCAGCCTGTCTCTTCATCAATGGAGGTTTGGGCACCTTTATCAAAACAGATGCTGCACAAAAATAATTTACAGACTACAGGTACTCCCTGTTTTACTGGGGCCTGACTTACAAAAATCTACTTCACGCTTAGAGTCTGATATTACAAATACAGCAAAAATCCTATCTCATGAACTTCAGCATCGTGCTGACATTGTGATGATGACTGTGCATGATTAAAGGTACACAACATAGAAAGTCGTGGCATGGGAATGTTGTGTAATGAGGAAAAGCGGTGGTTATGTTTTAAAGTAGGCTAAGCTATAAGATATACACAGTAGAATTCAAGGTTAATAAAACCACCTGTTAATGGGAACACAAGTCGCCACATAGACACAGCTAAAGCGCGTCAGATCACACGTTGACTATAATTTAGTAAAAACGTTTTTTATAATATTATGCTTCGTATGCTGAGTACCTATACATTGTGTTGTAGATCGTTTTGAAAAACTTGTTTGCAAATTTATTTTTCAATGAACAAAGTTCGTAAGCAACAGTAGTTCTTCGCTACATTCGCTATACATGTAAATCGCACAATAAAGGTTTAATAAACATTTATTATATTACATAGCACGTCCCATCTTGTGACATAGGGCATGTTCATTTAATCGGACCAGCCGATTATTAGGACCAAAACTATCACGCCACGATGTGGTCCGAATAACTGGAATTGACTGTATTTGCAATTAGTTGGCTATGTCACTCTTTAAATACAGAAAAAATAACATTATTTAAAATGTACTTCATAACACAGTTTGGTTTGGTTGTCACAGTTTGCACAGTGTCACAGTTTTTGGCATAATTGCATAATTAAATAAATAAATAAAAAATGTAGTATACAGTCCAGTAATTTGCATTTCTCAGTACAGGTTCATCAGGTCCTGATTCTATTTATTAGCTTACCTTAGGTTTTTATTGGGGGGCCATGGGCAGAGGCGGTTCTAGGGATTGTTTTAATTTGTTGGGAATGTGTTTACAAAGTAGATGCTTTAATATTTATTAATATATTACTAGTATAAGGTTAACATGCAATTTAATAGGCTACATGCATGTACAACTGTTAATGACTAGTCTTCTATTTTTCATTACATTTGTAGACAGAGTACATTAACAGTAAGAATTAAATAGGACATTACTGTGCTCATTTACAAACATTATGGCTGTCACACAATCAAATGCTCTAAGCAAACCACCAAACCTTGGGTTCTGTCTTCCTTTAACACACAGTATGCTATAGACCACATTAAGAACTATAAATATGAAATTATAAAAAGTTGTTAGTCATGATACACCAACCTAACACCCATTTATAGGCATGTTTCAAGCAACAATGTGTATTACCATCTTCCAGTTCCTGAACTTGATTTTAATAAATAATGCTCTGATCTGTAACTAAACCTGTGCAAGTATTTGTGATCATAAGCAGAGTTGATGAGCATTTTACCAGAAGTTAGGCTATTCTAAAATAAGTGAGAGATAAGTTGTTTTAAAAAGTTCACTTCATTAAAACAATTCTTCTGAAATTTGCTTCCAATAGACTGTTAATTAGAATAGCAATGATGTTTGTCATTCCAAATTCTAGAATGGTTGTGATTGTTTAACACTCTGGCCTCTAACTAGGCCATTAGTGTCCCCTTCGCTTTTTTTTTTGTACCATTTACACTGTTAATGCATATGGTATGACGTTATGACGAAGTTTTTAGTTTTCGACTTCAGCACATTAAATATATTAATAATATGCTGTAAAAATATAATTGTACCACAAAGCTCTGTCATGACCAATTGAATACCATTAAAACTACATTTTGAATTAAAAAATAGGTAAAAACACTTTCATATTGAATGCTTTAGTTCAAATTACACCATTTGCCCATTTTTGGCCAAGGGATACATTTCTTTAAATGTAATATTCTACCAATATGGACGTATGATAGCTTACTGCATTTCATTATAACTTATGATGATTTTGACATTTTGATATTTTTGACATTTGGATGTTAAGGCTGTCAGATAATAAATTTGTGTTTGTGCATGAAAAAAAAACACATTACTGTACAAATATGCATTTGCAATATAGAGTGAAATAAATCTAAGTAGTGAATTCCTGAGTTTTCTGGGCAAACTTGGCTTTGATGTACATGTTATAAGCATCTGAAGTGTTGTTCTTTTCATAAAAATGCCCTTTAAACAACCAAAGACTTTCCAAAATGTACATGGATAAAGAGAATTTCACGCAAATGTGTAGCTGTAGACAAAACAAAAGCAATCTCTGGTACTGTTTATAAATCAGTCGTAGATTTCATGCAGATGCAGTCAGTACTAATGCTATATATAAGCCCAGGTCCCAGACTTTTTTTTTCTTTTGCAAGGTCATGTTCACTGCTTGAAGCACTGGAGTATGTGATGCACAGAGTGAAATTCTCTTCACTTGCAGAAGCGACAATTTTTAAACAAGATGATGAGAAATCCTTTCCTGAAAATGAAGAGACGCCTTCCTCAAAGGATGACAGCATCTACACGGATAATGAGGAATACCAACCTGGTTCCTCTTCCTCAGGGGCTGATGTTGATACAGACACAGCGGTGGAGGGCGAGCAACTGATGGTAGAGACAGAGGCTCTACTGGTTATATGGATGTCTTGTGATGGGGAAAATGATGTGGTTTCCCAGCTGAATAGACCCTGCGCTACAATCCACTACCACTGGTATTACAGTCACCCGCATCAGCAGCTTGATGTCTGCCTTTCACCTGTTTTTAACAGCTAATATAATTCACTTGCTGTGCACCCACACAAACCTGCATGGGAGGTGGAGGTTTGAGGATTGGAGAGATGTGGATGTGGTGGAGATGAGAGCCTACATTGGGATGCTGATTCTTGGTAGCATCTACCACTCTTGCTAATAAAGCATCAGATCAGAGCTAACACTTTGATGACAGGCTCACCTGCCCCAGGTGCTTCAGAGACAATAAGCTCACCTCCCCCTCTTGTTCAATCCAGGAGTTACTGTGTGTAGATGAGCAGCTCGCTGCATTCAAATGTGTTGTGGCTTTTGCCAATATATGCCCAACAAGCTTGGAAAATACGGCATTAACATCTGGGTCATCTGTGATGTGGCAACCTCCTACCTGGAGGATGCAGATTTACACTGGAAAACCCTGAGGTACTTCCCAGGATGTTAACCAGGCAATGAGGGTCACACTCCAACTGACAGAGGGGCTCAAAGGACACACTGTCTCGTGTGACAATTTCTTTACTTCATTCAACTTGGCAGAGGAACTTCTCAGAAAAAAACTGGCTCTGGTTGGCACAATCAGGAGAAACAAACCAGAGCTACCTGCCCAACTCCTCCAGCTGTGACGGAGGAAGATTCTGTCATCTTTTTTTGCCTTCACCAAAACTACCACGGTGGTATCCTACATGCTCATGCGAGGGAGGAATTTGCTTGTTTTGAACATACAGCACAGGGAAACAGCCATTAGCGATTAGGTAAAAAAGAAGCCTGCCGCAAACAAAATAATTTTTATTGCCTTGCAGTTAAAACATTCTAGTAGCCGTGCTGAGAAAGGGAAAAGCATGTGTGAGCATCTCGCCCTGTTAAAAGCATGGCATTCATGACCACTGTCATGCTAAGACCCACGTGAAATGCTCACACACAGAAAGTGCCATAAACAAAACAATTCGATCAACCAAAGCACGGGTCGTAACAAATTGCATAAATACACTAACCTATTTAATGTAAGAGCTGCGATAGAATAAACCCTGTTGTCAATACTATTTTATTGGGCAAAAGGTTGACAGAGGTAGACAGATGTTGATACAAGACTGGTACTGGTCCTGGTACGTTGTACAGCTGTTCTTAAAATGGTAGTATGTTTTTTTTTTTTGTTTGTTTGTTTGAATGTTTTTTTTTTTATCCTATTAACAACCTATTTTCTAATCAAAGAAAGGTTTTGAGTTGTGTTTATTGATCAAACACCATGGATGGAATAGATGTGTGGGGGGTAGACCATACAACATAATATTGGTCCTTACTCTGGGTCTAGACTGTAAATTATTGCTCTTTCAGTCACCATTTAAACTACCATAACCATTTAACTGATTATGTTGTTCTGTTCTTGTGCAGATATCAGCTTGTTTGATGAGCTGGAGGGCCTGGGGGACGCTGATGACTTGATGCAGGCTCTCGAGAGTGCTGGCTGTGTAAGGCTAAATATGTGTACATACCAAATTTAAAAATATACTATATTAGGCACAAAAATGTACTAGAGGGTTTTACAGAATAAGTATGTATATCCACCGTATGTTCTGTAACAATGTGCATTGTCATCTTGCTTCCAAACACCATATTAATTATACATATTCATATACTACATATTATTTAGCAATGTTACCAGTCCAGATTAAATATCCATGTACTGCATACTGATAATAATTCTGGACATTGATCTGACTCCTTTACCCCTTGCTAATTTAGCCGGACCTCTGATTAATTTGCTGTTTGCCCCCGACCCCCCAGGCAGCTGCACACCATGTTCTTGATTTGTAATGTCGTACTTAAGTGCTTGTTTCTCTACTCAAGCCTACACGCCCTATTTAAACGCCATATTTTTGTGATGCAGGCAAATTAATTCAATTCAATTCAGTTTTATTTATATAGCGCCTTTTACAATAGAGTATTGTCTCAAAGCAACTTCACAATA
>JAVSBV010000002.1:668502-678697 GCA_033117975.1 Parotocinclus spilosoma
AAGGTTTCTTCCTACCATTTTAGGGAGTTTTTCCTTTCCACTGTCACCCTAGGCTTGCTCAACTTGGGATTGGCCTTCTAAGAAAGTGTAATATTGTGAAGCTGTGAACTTGAATTAAATTGAATTGAAGTGTCCAGCAGTTATTGTGGGATCCTCTTTATATTCACTTTAAAATATATCCGCATTATGTCAGCAGTTTAGTAGAACACAACTTATAACAAACCTGAAACTATAACAAACCTAACAATGGAGATGCAACTTCAGCACTAAGAACACTTAGTTTTCCTTCTCTTTCCTATCTGCACTCCATGCTTTACATATGATGAATTCCTTACAGTTCTTAAGTTAATGTGCTCTTATGCTAGAGGCTATTTATGCTGGCATTAGGAAATGTCTGCTAAAGAGAACACAAAGCACTTCTGTAAGTCACTCTGGATAAGAACGTCTGCTAAACGCTGTAAATGTAAATGCTGTGTGTATTGCAGTTAGCAGACCTAAGCATGGCAGTAAGCCAAACAGTTGGAAGGCAGCGATGGAAAGCTGCCTGGTTGGGTTATTTTTTAAGATTGCAGGCAAATGCTTCATCTTAAAACTAATTTTTAAAACTGCTGAAAGGAAACTTTTTATAATGAATCATAAGAAAAGGCTATGACCACACTAAAAGTTGTAAAAAAGAACATGGGTGTCTAAACTGCAAGTCACAAAAACTGGAAAATTACTTCACGTTTCAAGGACAGCAGTCGTAAAAGTTATGGTAGCATATGTCACATAGATAAATGGCATTAACAAGGAATAACTGTGGCCAGTAAAAAGGCTGTGTAGCTACCTCCACCTTAATGGTTTTATGAAACATTTCAGTCAGAATTTGGGCCCCAACAAGTAATTAAACACATTTCACATTTCACATTTAGATGTATTTAATTATATTACATCATAAATAAGAATATTAATATCCTCAGACAATGGGCATATATAATTTTGAGTTCTGTTAGATTTATGTGCAGTATTTTACACTATAGATCATGATATTTTACAAAATATGTTAGAAAAAAACATAGGTGTTGATATTTGATTCAACTGACTGTTACCAGTTTGTTTATTTAAATAATAAATGCTCTGTGCTCTCGAAAGTGAGGTATAATGTCCCACAGGGTGTGTGCTTGTCCTGCTATTATTTACTATTCAGTGATAGTATCATCAGTATAACTCAAACTGTTTAGATATTTAGTTGACAATTGTAATTTAGTGACTTGACTTGGACTTGTAGGAGTGGTTCCGAAACGTGTTCTGCAGTGCTCCGTTTTTGTAGACAAGAATATTTTTACATTTAAAGAAAAATAATCACAGGTGAATTATTACAACTGATATGCATCATATATGTTATATTTTTGCTGTACAATATAGAAGTGCTCAAATAAGCCTCATTCAGTTGTCTTGCCTAAAAACCAACACTACCAGCACCTTTATATAAACTTTTCATATGCAGATTGCAATGCACCACATTTTTTGGGAGATAAATTGCACAACAATGATGAGTTTTAATATCTTAGTTAGTTCTAAACATATAGTAAAATCACAAATTTGCTAGCATTATCTGCTATTTAAATGCTGCATAGACTAGAAGTTAAATCAACATACCATGGTCACAATATCTGTGTATACTTGCCAGTGCTTGTAGTTTCTAGGATCTGATACTGAGACTTCCTAAAAGTGTAGAAGCTATTAGTATTCTGCTGTATATGTCACGATCACAAATAAATTGGCATAGCCTGTCTACAGGAGCAGTATGCTATGGTCAGTGCCAGGCATGGGCATTTAATAGTACAACCCATGGCTGATGAGAGATCACAAAAGGGTACAACTTATTAATATTCAACTGGCCTAGCAAGCCTTTGATGCGGCCAGCGTTCTCTTTGCCCACAAGCAGCATCAACATTTAATGAGACCTGATGTCTTGCTTTTTAACAGCTGTGAATATTTCACATAAAAACAAATTGCATTTGTTACAGCAAAATAATTTTCAGGCTGCACGGAGGCCCTCTGCTATGCAAGAGAGACACTTGGAGTTGTTTATCCATACGGTTACAAATAAACATGATAGTTCAGTTCACAAGACTCTATTAATGCTACTTAATCAAATGGCTATGAGTCACAGGTGAATACTGCCCAGAGCTAAGTGCACATGTATAATTTAGCTCTGTGTCGCTACAACATTTTTAGTTGTCCATCAAGTATTGCAGTGAATGAGAGACACCTATACTATTATCTAAAATAGTAGGCTTTCTAAAAACCAAAATCAGAAGTAGAACGTTTTCAAAAGATTGCTTCATCTTCCAATCTAAGACTGCACATTTGACATTCTCCCTAACTTGAGTAAGGGTACCACACAGGTGTTTAGGCCTCTGATGATGTAATTGGCCACAAAGGGAAGAGACAAGAGACATGTCTGCCACTGATCTGCACCTCCACTTATTGATTTTTTCTGGCTGCACTAACGAAAATAATTGCCACATATAATGTATTATTCAATTACGAGACAGAGCTCTCAAGTACAGAGACGTTTTTTGATGGTTCTTTTTGAATTCAGAAGCCCTATGGATAATTCAGCGGCCAGACCCCATTAAGGAATGCTGATATTAAATGCCCTGTGTTAAAGCTGGAATTGATTAAAATCACACTTGGTCCTAACGTTTCATTATGCAGGCCTTTGTATAATTGAGGGAAAAGGATTGAACCAAAACAAAAGTTTCTGCCATATTTTATTTATTTGGATGATGATCTAATTATGGTTAAATTCCATGTTAATGTGTAAATGCCATGTGTAAAGGTGTAATCAAATTCCAGTGTTATAGAGCCACGCAAAGTCACTGGTCACTACTAACAGGTCAATTTATAGGGAAAAAAAATATATATATATATTATTCAGATTTTATTATAAATAAACTCAATATTTTATTGGAAACAACATGTTGTGTTTTCTTGTATGCCACCTGTGTCACAAAGCTGTCTGTGGATGATCAAAACTAGTTCATAAAAGATGGTTGATCAAAACCATTAATGCGCCTCACAATTCATTAGACTTTCAGTACTGCCTTATGGCTGGGATCAGACAATGCACAGGTACAATTAGCCATACTTAATAAGTGAAGGGAAGCTACAACAACAAACCATGTCCTGCGAAGGACTGGAGTAAATTCTGGGACTCTGACCAAGATAGGTGGGGTTAAAACTCGTTACAATTATTTTCAAACAGTTCTCATTTATATTTCTTTTCAGTTATAGCTGAATGTTCTCATTTATAGTTTACAATTTCAGTTCTAAACTCTTACAAGATTATTAATGACTTTCTGTCTCAGTTAAATAATTTGGATACACAAATTAAAACACCTGATGCCGAAGTTATGTTTTAATTCAAATGATTTTAAATTCACAAAGATATTATTTGAATGAGTGGATATTTCATTATGGAATATTTAATTTTGAAATATCCCCTTTGTGAGCAGTATATCATGGATAATTTAACATACAATCTAATGCTAGGGACATACATTATATTTTTCCTGAAAGAATTTCACATGGTTACATTTTTCTCTAATTGTCAATTTTATTACCAAATCATCACTGTGTTACTTGCTCCCTAACAACCACATATTTTGCAGATTAAATTATGAAGTATCTGTCATCATTGTACTGTTCTACCTATCTAACCTGAATCATCCGTTGTGGAGTGAAGTTATCAACAGATTTTGGCAAAATGACCATTGACCTCTGCACCTGGGATCCTGGAAGTGACAGGAGGATTCCTAGTGGTTGAGGTATGTGAGATATTAAACAGGTGTTTTAAAACAACAAATGATCACCTAATGTGAATATAGTACAGGTCATAAAAGCTATATTTTCTAGAATTTACAGTAATTAATATGGAAATTATTACCTTTACCAGAAAAAAACTAAGTAATTCTCACAGACAAGGCCTAAAATGGTGTTGCACAATGCAAACATTATATATTAAACATTAGTAAATAATTAATTAAGAGTAATATTCAAACTTTTCTGCATGCTCTTTCCATCTATTTCAGTTTTCCGTCCTATGTCATGTCAACATCTTCTTTACTTCCTCAGTCTTCCTCCTCAGCTCTCACTGACTTTTCCCTACGTCCCTAAGTGTTAAATGCAAAAATCTTAGAGCACCATGACACTGGTTGTTTTGGTAATGGCATAATGACCATATATAACATATTGTCAAAATGTCAAGGTTGGGTTCATCACTCATAATATTTTATTCTACTGATTATTATTCCAATTTTTGTGAGCTTCATCATAGTGAGACCTTTCTGAAAAAAAAAATTGGCTTTGCGGCTGCTACCCATCCAAAAAGACCAATCCTAATTAAGCCTTTTCAGACTGTAGGAGTTGCCAGTTGTTTTTATTGCTCAAGTATAAGAGAAGATCACACTAAATACTTGGCACTGTGGCCTATTGAATATGTTATTTATGATATTTTCATATATGCAAATTTATATTACAAGATTATATATGGCCATTATGCCATGGTTAATACAACCTATCTAATCTAATGCTTGTCTAAGACGTTTGCACAGTACTGTAATACTAATGTGTATGCATATTCAGATCTGTTACGATAGGGAATCCCAGAGATCTCGCAAAACCATTCCTGGTCTCACTAAATCCCCAGGATCTCTATCAGGTTTTAAGACCGGAGCCCGTGATGCAGAATCCACAGACAGACAACAAATACGGGGAAGGTACATTTATTAAAACTAAAAACAGCCTGAACAGAAAAAAGTAAAAGGACAAAAATGGGGGAAAAATAAAGGGCGGCTTTCAGAGCCACGGATCTATAGACGGCCGTGATGGCCGAAGATCCAAGGGGCTGCCCGTTACGGCCGGATACAGGGGTCGGCGCCGATAGTAACCATATAGCGGCTTCTAGCGGCCAGGGTCCGGGGGCGACCCCTCCGGCTGTGGACCCAAACGCGAGCCATGCGAGCCGCTGGCCCAGGGAACAGCCCCTTCCAGCCTCGTGTCCCCGGCGCCATCAGCTGCAGGGGAACACGAGCGGAGGAGTGTCTAGTGGACTTTAAATGAAACAAAAAACAAACAATGCGCGCACAGACAAAGGGAACGCTCAAAACGTAACGCAACACGGACTGGGAATAACGTAATGAGCTGGCGAACATGGACGTGTTCGATCGGCTCATATAACAAAACTAATTAACTGACAATGAAAAACAGGTGCGTAAATTAAAGAGGCAAACTAATCGAACGCTGCGATAGATCAAAACAAGCACCATTACTGACGTAGGGAAAAAACGCAAACAACACTAAGGTTATCGGTGCCGACCCCATATCCCGCCATAAAGGGCAACCCCTAGTGGTCAGCATGGTTTATTGCACATTGCTTCTTTTGGGATGCAATTTAGTGGCGCACCCTTTTTACCTTTTTAGTTTTCATGCGTTACAGAGCCTTTCGCTCCGTTTTCCTTATTTCAGTTTGGTTCTATATTATTTCCCCATTCTTATTATATGATAATGACGTGGGATATACTTATCCTGCATACTTGGGTCCTATTAAAAACACCACTGCTCGTAACAAGATCAAATTACATTTTTGGCTTTCCGAATGCAAAAAAGATCATGATCCTTTTGCAGTATGATTCGTTCTCCACCAAGATTCAAACAATTCTTTTTACTAGTGGCCTAAAATTTTTGGCCCCACACTGTATATATCTTTATTTAACACCTGACATGTAGACACTTATATTTATTATACTCTAGTCAAGCACTTCAAGCTTTTATGTGGTGTTTTTAACTTTATTCTCAATTTTTGATGCTAAGGCCTGCTCTCAAAGGACAGTCACAAAAATCTTTTAAATATCCATTATTAACACTTTAAAGCCTTTAAATTAAAGAGAACCTTTTATACTTGTCAAATAATAAAATATATATGTTCAAGAAAACCCCCGCGTCTGCCTCAGGCTCTGTAAACAAGAGAAAACGAAGGGTGGCAGGCTGTATTCAACTAAAGCCTTTCATCTAATCGAAAACATATAAATCACCAACTCTGAACCCAGGCAAATGACGCAGTCATGATTGTTAAAGAGTAGCAATAGAGTACCAAGTAATGCATGTAAGCGTGAACATCATATAACGTGTTCTTATCCCCTAAATCGGTATGAAAAGCATGTCAGATTTGTTTAAAACACATTTACAGTACTGATTGAGGTTTGTGTTTTCTGAACTCGCTGGTATTAATATTTATTATAATTGGTTTGATGTTATGCAAGTTCAATTGAGATTCACACAACAGTGTTGTTTCAAAGTCTTTATTATTGAGAATGCAGTCATGGTCATTAAAGTTTCACTTTCCATTTTCATTAGGATGAATCTGATTCTGTAAATGAACATGGTCATGGAAAAAAGAACCTAACCCCTGCCAGCAATCACAGGGGAGCCCTGAAGTCTGTATTAATTATCAAGAATATGGGCTTGATCGAAGATGTTAATTGCACTGATGGTTGGCTATATGGGGAATTGCACATGCATTTTATGCCTGGATAATAAAAATAAATTTTTAAACAAAGGGGATCTTAAAATAATATCTATTCTACCGAGAATACACCACATCAAAGGCTGAACTCCGTGCTTTGAAATTTATCTTTGTGGTCTATGATATTAAAGAGGAGTCTTCTGAATGTTTCAGTCAGTTAAAGTTGGTTCTTCACGAAGCAGAAAAAGAGAACAAGAGTTAATTAAGAGTTATTATAAGCTCTTTCAACTTTCATTTGACTTTCAAATATTAGCATTTTTTATTTATATCTATGCTGCTGGCATTTGCAAATTAGCTTTCTCATTTGAGAAAAAATGTAAATTGTGCCATTGTGCAATCTGTGTCATTGCTAAACATGAACTCACAAACATGAATGGTGGCAAAAATACACATTCATGTCTAAATTTGCATGTACATGATGTAGCTTTACCTGCTACTTTGACTCTTATAACGTAGGCATAAACAATGATAAAAAATTACATCCAAAACGTGGATATTAGTAAGAACTCTGCCCCCTATATTTGCTGCTACAGCAGTTTTTGTTGTTCTGAAAGCGTTTTCTGCTAGATTTTGGAACATGGCTGTGATTTGCTTGTAATGTTAGGCTAGGACAAGACCTGGCTCACTTTTGGAATTTAAGTGCATGTTTAAGATCTGGAGTTATGATTAAGGTTCTGTGCAAGCCAGCCAAGTTTTCAATCAAACCAATTCTCCATGGACTTTTTTTGTTTAAGGACAGCAAGGCAAAAAGTTAATGAACTGACTTGTTTAAAAAGGAAACCTATAAATGCATCATACTGAAAATAACTGGGATGTCAGTTCTTTCTACTGCCACTGTGTGTCTATGCAGAATCCTGCAATGTATGCTTTATAATATGACATTCCTACAATGGAGTGTTATTTATAGCAGAGGTCAATAATTGGGAGAGTTGTCCACAAACCTTTGTCTATGTAGTGCATTTAACATGTGTAAAATAAGTAGTAACTGATCGAAAGCAGAGTAATTTTGTCATACCTTTTCTTCGCATTCATTTATTTCACAAATAAGCAATACAATTTCAATCTTGAATTCATTTAATTATTGATTATTACTAATCTCAGATTACTTGCTTCCAGCCTGTCTTCAAATATCACGTGCATTTGTGGTAAAATGTTACACTTTTTTAATTGAAGTTGCCACCTACTTCTCTTTCTTGCCTGTTCTCTCTTCTCCTCCTTCTATCTCACCCCTGTCAGCCCATATTTGGCATGATGTCACTGATCAAACGCACCTGCCATCATTCATCCTTGTGTTCACTAATTACATACAAAGGCTTGCAGGTTTAGCGCTCAAAGTAGGCAATTAAATTTTTATCTAAGAGCAGTTTTGGCTAGATGAAAGTTACAATGGTATTTATTTACTCGATTATTAGTCTGTCATTTATTATTTAGGGTAAATCCATCCATTTTACCCCTATAAGAAAGCTGATCTGCACTGGCTGCACATGTGCATATGCTTTTAGCATTTAAGGAGTTTGGAATGGAAAGCGGGTTGGGCTATTATAATTGTGTAAGTTCAAACCTTCTGATTTGCATGTGAGCTAATGGAACTAACTGCATTGTGGTGCTTGTGAAGAACAAAGCAAAACACAAGAAAGCAGCATCCTCATTAGAATTTCCTTGTAGAGTAATTATGAGACAAAAGCACTGTACGTGTGTACTTATGAGGCACACTGACTTTGCAAATTGGCAATTACTGTCTAATAATCAAGGCCACACGAGAAATACTTAAAGGAATATTACAGCAACAATTAAATGTATGCATTATGTTTTTACCCCAAAGTGATTAATTTAGGTAAATGATTCCTTTACAGTGGGTAACCCATGTCTGCTCTTTGGGGGTTGTAGAATTTGAGTATTTAAGGGGTCCAAAAATACCACACCCCTATGTAGTTTTCTACAGAGGACAAAACAAATGCCTACATTCCTGGGCAAACAAATTACTAAATCCAAAACTGCACTATTAAAGTTGTTCCGCTCAGTGGTAATGGCTTTAAATAGCTGTTAAGTAATTGAAAGAAATTCCCTGTTAGTTTGTGTTTAATGTGAGAGCAAATGTTCCCTGTAGGGATAAAATCTGACCAGACCAAAACATGAGCTTGATGGACTGTGGTAGATTATCAACTAATGACTAAATCTTTTTGAGAAAAAAAAGACAAGATACAGTAAATTTAACATATAAATTTATCATCTTCAATTTGGATATTAAATAGTCCAATTTTTTTGGCCTGAATTCAAACTCAAATTCCAACTTTGAATATGGGCATTGTAAATAAAACATTTAATGGAGCAATCTTCCAAAAATAATGCACATAATCCAGTTTAGTCGGTAGTGATAATGCACCAATACTGCAGGGTGAGTCAAAAGACAAAGGGCACTCTTTTATTTCAGAAACAAAAGGTAAAATGGCATATCTGAATGGGTAAGAGAATGTCAGAAACTTTGCCACCATCTTGAAAGCCATCATATTTTTTCCAATGGCAAGGTGGTCATGTAGCATAACAAGATCACGAGAATTG
The DNA here is from genome assembly GCA_033117975.1 of Parotocinclus spilosoma. Taxonomy (NCBI): domain Eukaryota; kingdom Metazoa; phylum Chordata; class Actinopteri; order Siluriformes; family Loricariidae; genus Parotocinclus; species Parotocinclus spilosoma. The sequence continues at coordinate 677,633 of JAVSBV010000002.1, forward strand.
TCACAGAACGTTGCCTGTGATGAACAGTTATTTGACGTGTTCAATGTGCTGTCCCTGGTGCTGAACACAGAGCTGAAGGTGCAGGATCCAGCTGTTATGAACCCAAATCTCTGGAGAAATGGAGTCACAAGCCTCCATGGTGCTGAAGGTGGTGATGCAAATTTTCTTAGCATAAAACATCTGCTTACTGTAACCCCAAAGATAAAAGTCAAGTGGTATGAGGTCAGATGATGGTGGCTTTCAAGATGGCGCCATGTTCGGGGCATAGCCTAAAAGCCATTACTTGTGGTATTCAGATATGTCATTTTCCCTTTGTTTCTGAAAAAGGGTGCTACAAACTGCAGATGTCTTCACACACACATTTCAGATGTAGCATATTCTATTGCGTTGGAACATCACAGACCTATGGAGTAAAGGTTCATTTTAGGATCGTAAGATCAACCTTTTCTGACTTGACAAATTGTCATGGTTAGATTGACAGGCTGGTGGTGAACAGTATATGCTCCTGACCAAAAATATAAGTAGGGGCAGGCTCAGACTCTTGAACCATTTCATTAGCACATGTCATTTTGCAAAACATGAATACATGGTAAACAATAAGTGACTTACTAGGAGGATCGTATGGAAATTTAATACATGTCATTGTACCAGGAAGAATACATATATACAGTGTATTACCAGTGTTTAGCATAAATTGCCAAAACAACACAGGGTAGTACTGCCCAAACGCCTACTTAAATGATAATCTTCAACAGATAAAAATAGATTTGGTGAAAGTAATTGGTAGGTGGTACAGTGGTACAGTTTTTAGCAATGCCTCCTCACAGAGTCTGCATGTGTCTCCCCGTGCCTTTGTGGGTATTCTTCGGGTGCTGTGGGTTCCTGTTAGGTCATTCAGTGTTTCCAAAGTATCCTTATCGTGTGAGTATGAGTTTGTCAGGGTATGTGCCCTATGATGCACAGTGCATCTGGAAAGTATTCACAGCGATTCACTTTTTCCACATTTTGTTACGTTACAGCTTTATTCCAAATTGTATTAAATTAATCTCTTTCCTCAAAATTCTA
>JAVSBV010000002.1:688335-701688 GCA_033117975.1 Parotocinclus spilosoma
TATATATATATATATATACATACATAATTATTTTTTCTATTATTATTTTTAAAATATATTTTTATTTATTCCTTTTTATAAAGAGGTTCTTCTACTTAAGATAATAATTGTATGCCCTGTGTGCATTTAACTTGCAACTTATAGAGGTTCCAGGCTTTATTATTACCTCTATGTAGAAATGTATTATAAAGCATTTAGGAATGTGAGCAGAGCAAGTCAGGAATAGAAATACACATAAAATAAATTCAGGAAAATAATTAAAGTGTCAAAAGGAAGAAAGCAATATAAAATGAAATTCACTCTCACTCAATAAAATAACTCTCTTTTATACTGTGTCTTTGCTGTAAACTTTACTTTCATTATACCTACTAAATTGTCACCTTTATGCATAGTCAGAAACTTGCTTACATGACAGGATTCTTTATTAATATGTTTAGATCCAAGGTCAGCATAAATACATAGGTGTCTGTAGGTTTCTGTATGTTTGTCCGAATCATTGTCTGCTTGTCTCTGCATTCCTGAAACTCTTTGAAAGGCTGAGGCAGAACTGTGTGTTATAATTAGAGTGCAATGACCTTCTCATTAGAGACAGGAGTTCTTATGATTATTTTTCCTGTTTTCTCTTCGGTTCAGTCCAGTCACAGCGACAATATTGGAAATATCAAAGCAATTCTGTTAGATATTTATTAGAGGCAAAATTACAAAAATACATAGTGAAAAAACCTTTGAATTACCAGCACTGCTAATGTATGCAGAGCCAAATGAATGGCTCGACTTTTTCTTTCCCCCCTCCACCCCCTCTCTCTTGTAGCTTAAATTTTTCATTACAAATTTCCGGGGCTTCAAAGTCGCATCTCACAGTCGGCCCCCTTTCTTCTCCCTCGGCGTGACAAAGAACTGTCAAAAACTGTCCCCGTGTTTGCTGTTTTTCTCCTCGGCTTTTATCCCCCTCTTGCATCTAAATGTCAAATGACACCGTTTAAATACAACACAGCATCCCTTCATCTGAGAGAGAAAGAGAGAGGGGGAAGCGAGGGTGAGAAAGGAAGACGAAAATACAGCAGAAGGCATCTAAAAGGGGCCTAATTAATCCTTGCTCATTGATTTTGTTTTAGTGTGATGTATTTGATGGAAAAAAGAGAGAAAGAGATGACTTGGGAAGGAGCTCTCATTAAAATCATTAGCAGCTTGATGTCAGACAAAAAACATTTCACTCCATGTTGCTTAAAAGCGCATTTGCAGGTACCTCTTTAATGTCACAAGAATGGACACAGTGAACTTTCTAAAGAGCCACAGAAACTGACTAGGCTTTATCTCTGTTATGTTACAGACTTACACTTATATGTTTGGCACTAAATAACCAGTTTTCAACTTTGTATTTACTTTTGCTGATATATATATATATATATATATATATATATATATATTTTTTATTTTATTTTTTTTTATTATTATTTTTTCTTTTATTTTTTAATTTTTTATTTTTTAATTTTTTAATTAAACATTATGAATTTGGATTTGTTTCACCACTTTATGAGTATGTATTTGTTTTTGTTAAGCGCTAATATTATAATATTATAATATACACTCACTGGGCACTTTATAAGGTACAGTTGTTTACCCTGCTTGTTAACACAAACACATGTGGCAAGGACTCTGTAGATCTAGGCATGTAGACATGGTCAAGACGAATTGCTGAATATCAAACTACTTATTAGAATGATAAAGAAAGGGGACATAAGTGACTTTGAACTTGTTAAAGTCAGAGTCCAGACTGGTTTGGGCTAACAGAATGGCAAAAGCCACTTAAATCACCACTACTGACAACTAAGGTATGCAGAGCATCTCTGAATGCACAGCATTGAAGCATTTGAATGTACACCTTGTTGCAGATGGGCTACAGCAGCAGAATACTAAACTGGGTGTCACACGTGTGCCAGCAAAGAGCAGGCAATTAATTCTACAATTCTCACAGACTTACCAATATATATATATATAGTGGCGATGCTGTAATGCTGTTAAATATAATATATTGGCACATTTTGTGCCCCTTAATACCAACTGACCATTGAGCTGAAGGCAAAGTAAGTTGATTCTTAAATATATTTAACCTCCTTCTTGTCATCTGTCCTCTCTGTTCATATGAACAGTTGTGAATTCAAGTGACCCTAATGACTCACATGATGGTAGGGTGGGGTCATAATGATCCTTGAATTGGCAGGATGGGTTAAGCACTCTTCAACTTGTAGATCTGAAGAAGCCTTTCGAAATGAGAGGTGAAATGTTTCAAAAACCAAGAGGCCATTCAGTTGCCATCAGCTCATACACTTGTCTTGATCATGACCTGGATGACCGTGAAACTACACTGATACTACACAGGAAACTACACAGCTTACCTGAGTACTGTTGCTGATCAGATCTATCCCTTTATGATCACAGTGTACCACCATCTTCTCAAGGCTACTTTCAGTAGGATAGCACGCCATATCATAAAGTCTAAATCAGCTCAAACTGGTTTATTGTACATTGATACACATCCAAACATTAGTGTACGTCAATTTGGACCAAAATCCTGAATAAATGTTGCCAGCACCTTGGTAAAATAACGTAGTTCTGAAGGCAAAAAAGGGGTTCAGTACTAGCAAAGTGTACCTAATAAAGATGCCAGTGAATTAGTTGAATTTATCAAATCCCAATTTTTTGACAGCTGAATTGCACCTGAAAAATAGTAAGAGGAATTGCACTGGATATGCTTGTCATTACAGATGGGTACAAGTTTTTTGGGGTATTTAAACAGGACAGGGTTTCACATCATCTGTGATATAATTATCTGTACCGTGGAACTAGGCACTTTGTGTCTTGGACTGGGCCAGTAACTTTGGTCTCTTGCAGTGGGCTGTAACTATTGTAACGCCAGTTTCTGTTCACCTTCCGCTACATTCATTAAATAACTCTTTACATGGGATTTAGATATTGTTCGCTCCTTCCAAAAAAGTTATTGAACCCAGTTCTCTTTTGGAACCAAATATTTTACACAGTCTTTAATCCTGGCAGCTCCTCTAGGATAAATGTATTTACCCATTTAAGATTCACCCGTTAAAAAAACAACAACCAAAAAAAATTAAAAAATCAACTTGCTGTCTTTTCAGGGTTTGATTTTGTTGATGTAGATGAAGTAAATACCAGAGTTAAAAACAAATAACCATGGAACTCTACAGGGACTCCATATGGCCAAATGGGGATCATAGAGAAAAAGAGAGAGGCTGTGTTGCTTTGGAAGCCATGCCGCGTTTAAATCTTCATGCTTTATTTGGCCAGGAGTGGTAATACTTCAGCAAATGTTGTTTTATTATGGACAAAAATTTATGCTTAGTGGTTGCATTGTGGCTTGGTGGGTATTACTTTTGCCTCACAGCAAGAATGTCCTAAGTTGTATCCCAGGTGGGGTGTTATGGTTCTTTCTGTATGGTGTTTGCATGTCCGCATAGGTTTACTCCAGGTACTTTGGTTTTCTCCCACAGACCAAAAACTTATGTTTTAGATTAATTAGTGTCTCTAAAGTGATCTTAGTGTCTCTGTGTGTTTTTGTGTGAGTGTGTGTGCTCTAAAATGGATTGGTGCCCTGTATAGAGTTGTTTCTGCCTTGTTCCCTGTGCTGCTGGCTAGGCACTGCCTTTGGCATTAAACGACAATGAATGAATTTATGTCTACTTGTTCAGCTTCAGGAGCTTAAGATTTGTGAAATAAAGCCAAGCTTTATTATGTGCATACTCTGCCATATAATTATATTGTTACAGTGCTTGATAGATGACGAAACTTATGCAGACATACAGAGGAAAAATACTAAAAAAAAGGACTACAAAGGAAAATTTACTAAGACACAGCGCTAATCATTACAGTCATGACATTAAGACTCATTGAAAGTTATCCGTTCAACAAAAATGTTTTTAAATCCACTTATACATCGTTTCATAACTGCTTAAGCCAGTGCAGGGTCATGAAGAGACGGGGTCTAACCAGCACAACTGGAGACAAGGCAGGAACCCATCACACACACAGACATTTTTTCACACAGACAGTTTGTCTCGCATCCAGGTAGGAACTTATTCATAATTCATAATAATAATTTTATATTGATTACTGTGGCTAATTAATGCTAATTCTACCCATACCCCTAACCTTATCATCAGTAATTTAATGTAATAATTTTAGTCTTTAATGTAATTATTTTAGTGATTTTTTAAGTTGCAGTTTCTGTTAAAAAATATCACTATCCCCATGGGGACCAGCAAAATGTCCCCACAAAGTAAAACATGACTGGACTTTCTATCATTGTGGGGATATTTGTTCCCTCGTTTATCGCGAGGTTTAAGTTCCAGGACCGTCCGCAATAAATGAAAGTCCACGAAATAGGGACACTATATTTATTTATACACTATTATAGCTGTAGAACTTGCAGAACGTTTCAGTGGCATTGTAGGGCTTAAATGAATTCAGTCTATAATGAAACTTTCACAAACAGCGAACACAACACCGCAGACAAAAACGGCAAGTAGCGACTCAGGCGGGCGATGTTCTAGTGTTACTTCACGTTTTTGATGCGTATTCATCCTCTGAGTAAATACGCTATTTACTGTAAATCATAATATTTTATGATTTATATCATTACTCTATTGTTAAAATTAATATTTTAAATATATTTTATAAATTTTTTTAATGTAAAAGTTCATCAAATACATGTATATGTGTAACAGTGAAAATCCGTGATATATTTTTTCGATTAACATTTTTTGAAAACCCGTGATGCACCGAGTTGGCGAAAGGTGAACCACAAAGTGGCGAGAGAACACTGTACTCCCTAAACAAAAAAATAATCTTTATGATATGGCAGGAACTGTCATGGGTGATTCTGGCCAAAAATATATTTTTAAGGTGGTAGTAAGTTCAGGCTTCTGCAAATGCCGTTGCTTGAGAATGAATTGGCTAAAAATATCTGTGGCTTTGTAAGGGGATTCATGGATTCAAAAGAGGTGGTACAGCGCAGTGAAAGTCTTGATTACTGTGTGGAAAAAGGGTCACAAAGCAGATGTTAATGTTAGGCAAAAATGTCAAAGGCCATAGTGTAAAGGTAGCTGAATTCACAGGTGTATCATAATGTGTGGGTCTACCAGCAAAGGCGAAAATATCTACATAATTTGCTATGTTTCAGACTCAGGTTTTGTACAGGGCATATATCCACACCCACTGAGACTGAGCCACTAAGCCACATCTACACTCAGTTAACTGTCCCACTAAATTGTTTGTACCAGTACTTAAAATTAGTAGTTAGCTACCATTAAATAAATTATGAACACAAAGATACAAACCAAGGCTTTGAATTTACATAAAGGTGGCACTGAAATCCCTTTTGTTGCTACATGTCACAAATGTGAGCTAACATGAGCTACAGAAATAAAAATGTAGCTCAAAGTGAAATATCAGCCCAATAGTGTGCTGTTATAAATTAATGTGTATTGTTGCCACACAAAATATAAAAAAACAAAAAAAGGTTAAGGATTGAAGAAGATGGGATATTAATAAAACAGCAAATGCCATTATTAGGTTAATTGCAAGTAATTTCTATAATATATTGTGTTTTTGTATTGCATCAAGACCATCATCACTGAAAGAAAGCAGCATGACATATTAGGCTGAAGGATAGATAGACAGATCACTTTATTAATTCACACACTCTAGCAACTACAGAAGCTGCAATAATGTAGAGAGAATTCAAAGAAATTATAATGTATAGAAGTAAATATAAAGGTAATACAAAAGTAAAAAATAAATATAAATGTAAATATAAGGGTAAATATTAAGGCAGAAAATAAGTATAGAACTAAATATAAAGGTATAAAGAAAGCAATGCAGTATATAAAATGCAAATTAAGTGCAAATATGAAACAGATATCCAGCAGGCATATTCTTAGAAAAGTCGCTAATGAACAATAAAGTCCTGGTACAGTGATGGACTGTTACAAAGGGTGATTGATGTTGGTAAAAATTGAACTCCTGTACATCCTGTACATTTCTTACTATAGTAAAGCCGAATTAGTATGTTCTTGGATTTTTCTGACATGACCTCCTCCTCTGTTCATAAATTATAGTAACAAATGCAAACAAATGAGTGTCAAAAGACACAGGGCACCCATTTATTTTAGAAGCAAAAGGGAAAATGACATATCGGAATACCACAGCAAGTAAAGAGGGGACCTTTTAGGCTATGTCTGGAACATGGCAGTCATCTTAAAAGCCACCATATTAGAATATGGGCAAGTTTTTCCAATGGGCAGGTAGTTAAAGAAGTACAGATTTGTTTTAGAAATTGATTACCGCAATAAGATTCATTTATCTCTTATGGTTCAAAAGTTATTAAAACAGAAAGTACAAAACCTTTGTTATTTATCACATGTATCTGGAGATGGAATTGTTGATTCTGATAACCGGGGAATGCTGTATCATAGCCGCAAACATCAAAAACGTACACCCAGAAATACCACAATTATGACACAGCACTGTTGCATCCCTCATAGCCAAAATCCGAGAAATAGGACTGTGACCGCTACCAACGAGAAAATCTCAGCAATGGATTTGGCAGCCTTTGCGAAAAGTCCAAGTCATGTCCTGTGACTTTTGACTCACCCTGCATATTATAACGCTACGTTATATTAAGCTGGATAGGTATCAAATGAAGTATAATATGACTCTACCATAACTATATCAGCTTCCACATCAAGTTTAAAAAATATATGTTCCAATCAATATGTAAAATTCAAGTAATATGCTTCCTTAATAATCACAACAGGAACAAATGTACAAACTTGGATTGTAATGAAACAATCAGATTACAATTCGAAAAATACTGAGTTCGCAATTCAATATTCTAATTGTATTTTCTTAAATGTATAAAATTCAAATCAGTGCACGCTTTTCTGATTACATTTTTAAACAAAAAATCTTTAATCCCTGCAATAAAAAAAAGACTAAAAATATAATTTTTAATTTTAAATAAAATGCGGAATTGTAGTTTCACCATATATTAAATAACTAATTGAAAACATTATATATTTTTATTTTAATGTAATGTAATGTTTTCTTGTATAAAAATGCGAACAAAAATTATCTTTAGTGTACTGCAACTAAGAGAAATTGTTAATGTTTTAAATGTGTATGAGATGTACTATTGCGCCATCTGGTTTTAAAAAGATGCAAGTGCTTTAGATGACATAACAAACAGAATGCATCACATAGCCAGTCTCTAAAATGCTCATCATGACAGTTTTGCAACCCCTTATAATACAGTACTGTGTGCTAATAAGCCATTTTTAGTATATTTCCAAAATATATAATTAAAAAAACATATACCACATTAATTATATTAAGAGTGTAATATGATTTCAGTCAGTATCACAACATAGTTATCCTAAAGTTGTGATTCTTACTGATATATTTTGCATCCTGTTGTAACATTATTCATGTTGTACATTATTACTAACATTTTACTTTGTACAGAATTGCTTAAACAGTGGGCTTTAATTCAACCTAGAAACAATAAAAATACATAATAACTGGACACCATAGAACTCCTTCCAACTACTCCCCATGTCAGCATCAAACAAAGCTACGGCCTTATAATAAATACAATGTTAAAGCCATGCAGGACTAATTAAACCCTGACAAATATTACCTGCTTTCATAGCCAATTAAGAAAATTAACCCTCTGTTAAGGCCTTGGCATGTTGCCTACACTGTTAATAGGTAGGAGATTTGGGTGAAGGAAAACACACAGGCAACTACCAAAACATGGGGCAGGTCCAAATCTGCATGACATGGGTTCTGATTATCTCACTTTAAGATGCTGATTGGTGTTGACATGAGGTTAAAACGGAGGGATTTGATGATTCAGATTAATCATGACTTGATTGCGGGTGAAATTAAACATTTGGGGGCTTTAAAATCTGTCCAGCTTACAATTTGTAAAACAATTTAGTGCTGCTTTGCAAGGAATTTGAGAAATATGCTGTCTACAGATGTATCAACTGAGGACACTTCACTGAAGGAGGATTATGTCTTTACCTTTTTTTACCCTGTCCTGAATGCCTAAAGAATGAATGCAGCTGGAAAGCTATCTCCTATGCAAAAATGTGCAGTATGAATAATTACATGCAACCGTATACGTTTTGATGCAATCTGTAATGTGCATTAATAAGGGATGACAGCTGTAATCAAATGTATGCTCACTATGAATTTAAATTAAATCTTGGTAAAGAAGAAAATTGTTTGCATAACAATAGTTTTTATTCCACCACCTTGAATTCTAAGCATATTAAATGGCCATTCATTCACTCATTCATTCATTAATTCATTTATTCATTCATTTTCAAGCCTGCTTAATCTATTTCAGGTTTACAGAGGAGTCAGGGTCCAACAGGCAGAAGGCAATGCAGAAAACGTTAACGTTAGAAAACAGGGTTACCAATTGACCTAATTCATGTTTTGGAATGTTCAAGGATACCAGAGAACATGGAAACTCCTTACAGGCATCCTCACAGAAGTTCAAATCATTATCAACTGGGGATCTCTGGAGGTTTGAGGTGTGCTAACCAGCACAAATTAGTTATCATAACTCTATTGTATAAACACTAACTGTACATTGTGTGAAAGTATGGCAGTTTTCACAATGTACCTTTTCACTACACATCCTAGCTTACTGTATGGTGGTTAAATCTGAAAATGTTTTCTCTTTTATTTATTTGTGGATCATCATTCACAAATGCATTGCAAGAAATATCTCATTAAGATTGTTACGTGACCTTCATCCGTGTTAATTAGATTTAAGGTGGCAAATGTGGCTACGACGTGGTCGATTCTATTATTCATCATTGGCCTGTAATGACATTTCTCAGCTGTCAGAAGCATTGCAGGGAGTCCCCTGTGAGGATTGGGGTGAATAAATGATCATCCACAGAAGGGAATCTATGTGTAGAGGAGGAAGGGTGATGGCAATAGCACTGTGTTTATCACAAACACACTCAAAACTCCAAGTCCCTCAAATATGTGAACCCACTGGCTCCTGAGCAAAAAAAAAATCTTCAAGTTCTTTAAATGGCCTTAATGTGATCCTAAAGATTTAAATAAGATATAAGATGGAGTTAAGTCACTTACACTGTAAGGTTGGGTTCTGTGAGATGTACTGTGATCTAGCACTAGCGTAGCAATCATTGACTCTTGTCTGTAAAGTAATTATGTTTATGCATTTGCAAATATTCGTACTAAAAAAAATAAAATAGGAAGTTTGTCCAGATGAAACAGAAACTTACATCCATCCATCCGTAATCTTCTGCTTAATCCACTTGGGGTCGTGGCCGAGCCGGTGCCCACCCGGCAACTCTGGGCGCAAAAGCAGGAACAACCCTAGATGGGGCGCCAATCTATCGTAGTGCACACACACTCAGTCAAGCACACTAAGGGCCACTTAAGAGACACCAATTAACTTAACAAGCATGTATTTGAACTGTGGGAGGAAACCCAAGTACCCAGAGTAAACCCACGCAGACATGGGGCGGACATGCAGACTTAAACCCTACTTGCTGTGAGGCAGTGGTGTTACCTACTGAGTCACCATGCTGCCCAAACAGAAACTTTAGAAAGTTTAACATGTTTCCTCCTTCCACTGGGGAGCTGCACAAATATAACACCCACAACTTAAACTTGTCCACTTGAAACACTCTCATGCGATAAAACAAGACAGTAAAAGACCACAAAGGGAAAAAAAGCTTTTCTCACTGGCTGTCATGTTGTTAGGCCTTTTGCATGTCATGGCAGCTAAGATGGGCACTTAAGAGGATGGGTTGGGGGCTGTGAGTAAACGGGCATTGGGAGTGATGATGGAAAAGCCACAGGATTCACTTTCTATACAGCTCACAATATATCACAATAATCGAGGAAAAGCAGCAAAAGAAAACAGATCTCCATTGGGTTGAAAACTTAACCAAGGCAAATCAGGAAAGACAGTTCTGTCTGATTTCATTTCTGATGATAAAAAACCCTTGTCTGATGCACAAATCAAAGTAATAAATGAATAATTAGCACACCGGAGTATCTCAGGATGCACTTTCTCCATGCATAATTCAGACATTAAAGGATTTTTTAAGTTCCTGAAATGGAGAATGGCTGCTGCTAGTAAATGAACAGTGTTAATACAGTATATTACATATAATACTGGAGTGTAACTGCAATTGTTATAGTATTTTATTTGTGATACTAATATAACAAGACTACAAAGTTTGCTCTTGTGTTCTTATTTTTCTTGGTATACTTATTATGGCAATTTTAAACTATACTGTCATAGATTAGATACAAAGTCTGCTTTAGAATCTAAGTCTGGCTTTAACAGTTGCAATATTTAAACCAGACACATGCTAAGAGACATAGATGGTAATGATATAAAAAATATTTTTAAATGAAATACTTTGTCACTGCACTTAAGTATATCTAGGTGACTATTTATACTTAAAAATATATTTTTTCCAAGCCAAATCGCAGAACCTTTATAGGACAGTATAGTGGAGTATTTAAAATAAGAACTGCTATTTAAAAATGGTAAAGCTGCAGTTCGATTAAAATGCAGTGACAACATGTGAGTTAAATTGAATGATTTACTTCATTACTGAATATTGGCATGTTTGACAATTAAGGATTTCTCAGCATTTATAAATATTGCAAAGCATTCTGTATATGTTGGTGCATTATGTCTGAAGTTGTTGTTGTTCTGTTTCTGCTGTGGTTAGCTTAAGGTGACTATGGTATTTGTATGTTTTTGCAAATGATTTATGCAGCTGTACATACTACCTTCAGTATTATCAAGTACAACTAGGCATATTTGTGCCGTGGAAGCCAAAACATATTCATTTCAGTGGAATTTGTTTTTTTGTGCACAAAATATGTCACACCAGCTAAATTGTAAAAATTTTTAAACTTGTACCAGCTTATTTTGCATTGTGAACAAATAGCTGGACTGCTTTGTTGTGTTGATCTGTGAAAGGAAGATTTACTGCACCCCATTAGCAGTACAAATCACACACTGTTTAACCACCAGGGCACTACAGTGGCTTTGTGAGCAGCACCACTGCCTCACAACAATAAGGTCCTGGTTCCAATTATAGGATGGAGTGGTATGGGTCCCTTCTTCCCCGTGCCTGTGTGAGTTTCTCTAGGTACTCTGGTTTTCTCCCATACTCCAAAAACATAGACATTAGGTTAATTGATTAATCAAAATTGGCATTGACTTGAATATATATATATATATATATATATATATATATATATATATATATCTTCAATTGCTATATTATATATAGCAATTTATTTAATCATAGTCTACAACTAATGCTATGGGACAGTTATGTTCTAGTCTTTCTGTACAGTGACACAATGCATGCCAATTAATTTGCTGCTTAATGGCACCACTACTGAATATATTAATGGCCAATCATACACTTCTCAGACAAAATATTAAAACAACACATTGCAAATTACAAATATTGCTGATTATCTCGTTACAACAGCATACATACTAACTCTAGAATATGTTATACCGTAAGTGAACGATTTAATTCTGGTTGGCTTTAAAGCAACTCCCTTCCTCAATCCTCCTCTTTGTATGTGTCCAATCGAGTGAAAGTCAGCTGAAACACTGTTGTTAAAAATTAATCATGGGCTGTCAATAATTAACTGCTCATTATTTCAACCGTGATTTCAAAATTAATGTAAGGCTAATGCACAGGATGAAGGTCTACACCTAACAACTAAGACACTTCCATTGAAGAACAGAGCTCTTTGTCCTCCATCAAAAATTTACAACCGTTGTCTGTATTCTGACAGTAATTTTTTTGTATTTTGTAACTGAACAAGACTCTCTTACAGTTAGGGAAAATGGAGCTTGTTATCCCAGAGTCCTTAATGGAGAACCTTTAAAGTGAGCAAAAACTGAGACTGTTTCTTGAAGAACTAATATGAGCAACCATTGAGAGCCGAATGTAATGAGAGGAATTAGTTCAGATTTATAATGAATCATTGTAAAGTGAACTTTCATGCTAGCTCTTGCTCACTAGTTCCAGCCATCAGGATATTGTCCTGAAGCAGCTCAGATTCACAGGCAACCTAATCACCTAGATCAAAGCAAAAAAAGTCACACTTATTCTCTGACAAACTTTCAGGCATTTGTTAATACCCCCACACTGATAATATTTTCGCTTAATTATTGTTTGTTGTTGTTCATGTGTACTAGACGTGTGTCTTGCTTAAGGCTTACAGTGTGGAGTCAATAGAAGTAGGTTAGACATGCACACACTCCATTGTCATTATTATTTATATAAACAGCTTTTGTAGATTGCTCACATCAAAGCCACTGATTACCTGAAACAACAAGGGATTTGCCCAAATTAAGCTGTATTAGCTTACCTAATAGACTGAAATGAAGTTATTTTAATGAAGCACTTCATGCATAGACATGCTCAGAAAAAACTCTTCTGACACTATAGGCAAGAATATGTTTGCTCTCTCTTCCTGTCATTGTGCCAGCATAACCCACTGTTTCCTGTGTTTGATTACAGTTGATCATGTGTCTGTTTATGCATGAGGCCTCATGAGGCCCTGAGATCACAGTGCTGTTAAATTAAGCATGTTTACAAAGAAGGTCTCAGAATCATGCTCAAGGCATTAATCAATACTGGCTTCCTAATATGGTAAACACACTTTTTATTGTTTGTCATGCATGTCACCAAGTCTCTAATTATGTAGCATCTTGTCTGATGTTCCACGGGACATTTTGAATTGTCTGACAAGCATTAGGTCGAATAGTGTCACATTGAATTAATGCTGTCGCATCAGAGCTGCAGAGACCCAAGTTTAAGTCCCAGCCTGTGTCTGCATGGGTTTCCTTAGAGTACCCTACTACATTTCAAATTGTGTCCCAGTGTTAATAAATGTGTGAATGTATTTGCGCATGTATATATGGAGACTGACGCACTGAAAAAAGCTGGTTCCCACTTTGCACCTTATTCTGCCGAACAGTCATCTTGGACTTGAGATTTGGGATTGCAATTAATCTCGATTTTGTTACGAGCAGTGGAGGTGTTTTTATTTAGGACCCAAGTATGCAGGATAAGTATATCCCACGTCGTATAATAAGAATGGGGAAAAAATATAGAACAACTAAAAAGGGATGAAGAGCGGAAGACTCCTAACATAATGAAACCGAAAGGATAAAGGGGCACGCCGAGGTTGCGTCCCAAATGGGAGCAACGCGCGAAC
>JAVSBV010000002.1:706388-727424 GCA_033117975.1 Parotocinclus spilosoma
CGAAGAGTTTCTTCACGGATATTACATACTGTGCACGTTCTTTGGTCCGATTAAGCGGAATTTTGGTCCAAATAAGCGAATAACATTACACATATATGATAGGATTTGTTTCTGTACTTTGGGATTTGGTCCGAATAAGCGACTGGTCCCATTAACCGGTGGTCCTATTAACCGAAATCGACTGTACCTATAAAGTGGCATGAATGTGTAGCACTCACTTTGTACTGGGATGGCAATAAAAACACGTCAATCATGTCAAACCACTTGAACACTAAAATGCAGAATTGTTATGGTTGTGTGAAACACAGAACCAGTGATGACCAGTCATGTGCTTTTTTAGGTAACGTGATGGAAGAGGTCAGCCAGAGGTTCTCAGAGCTGATTCCAGTGGTGCCGCGTCTGTGGATGTCAGGTGTTCTCTCATCCACAAGCCATTAACATAGTCTAAAGCTAGTCTGGAGCACCATGAAGCCAGTCCATGAACGCAATCAGGAGTGTCTCCCTCCGAAGAAACGGGACCTTCCCGTTAATAATGCCACCTCCGCCACCACCATCGCCCACAACAGTAACAGTAATGCATCAGTCACTGGGGTTGGCAGCAGTAGTGGGGGAGAAGAAGCCACATCACAGAGTTCTGGAACAAGCGGGGAACCCCACAGTGGGAGTGGGGAGTGGGTGCGGACTCAGCCTGGCTTGCATTATGGCGTGGAGGGGCCGGAGAGCATTGCTGGCGTACCTGTAGATCAGTACGGCATGCTTTATAAAGTGGCCCTTCCCTCTGTTACCTATGCTCCTACCAGCCTCCACCCTGTGCTCAGCCATATCTCTCCCGCCTACACGGTTCCCTCACCACTCCTGCAGCATGCCAGCATTCCTTACCCTCCTCTTGGCTATGCCCCAATCCCCCACTCCTCCCTGCAGTTTGTAAGCCCCCCTTACGCAGCTGCCGTTCCCTACGCAGTCCCCCCAGGTTTTGTCCCTAGCCCCTTAATATCATCTCAGTCCGGCATCTCTCAGTCCCACCTGGTGCCATATCCATCAGTAATTCAGGAAGGTGTGGTGTCCTCTACCCCACAACAGCAAGTAGCGACCCACGCCTACGCCAAGGTGCCAGCTCCAGGTGGCGTCCCACTGGTGTTGGCCTCTGAGCAGGCAGCCACCCAGCAACAGATAGGTGCTGTAGGAATGTTGTCCACTGCAGAACTCAGTCCCAGGGGAGTTCCTGTGTTTTATCACTCCTCCAGCAGTGACAGGGCTGTCTTACCTCAGAGAGAAGCGCTCAGTGGCTCGCTAGAGCAAGCGAGGGAACTGAATGGAGGGGACAGGGAAAATGGTGGCAGGGAGACCCAGAAAGATACCCTTTATCTGGCGCGGAACCCACACCACGGTGTCATTTTTGAACAAGACAGAAAGAGTAGCAGGCAAGAAGGGAGAGCTTCGCCCGGTCAGCGCAGCACCCCGGACATGGACCTGGAGGTAACAATACCACTGTTTTACTTCACCACTTTATTTACTGACCTGCCATTACCATTAAAAATAATTAACCCGGGTATATCTGTCTATATTTAAATGTATAGCCTGAGTGTAAGTAGCTTTTCGGAATATACCTCACCTAAAGTGACAACATGTAAAGTCGTGTAGACGGCCCTCCGTGTCCACAGGTCCTGCAGCTGTAGATTAAACAAGACGATCTAAAATAGTAAGAAAAAAAATCAGTTAAGTTGCAATAAGCAAATCCTTAATTTGCTAAATTGATGGGACGCTGAACAGAGCAGTGTTAAAGCTGTCCTGTTGTCGCCACTCTGAGCAAACTTTTTCATGATGGATGCTGCCGAAAGAGGTATTTTTACCTGCATGGTGATATTTTTTCCCCATTATACTGCATAAATAACGAATTGATTGGCAT
The DNA here is from genome assembly GCA_033117975.1 of Parotocinclus spilosoma. Taxonomy (NCBI): domain Eukaryota; kingdom Metazoa; phylum Chordata; class Actinopteri; order Siluriformes; family Loricariidae; genus Parotocinclus; species Parotocinclus spilosoma. Next base: position 708,295 of record JAVSBV010000002.1, read on the forward strand.
TCCATATGTTGTAGCCGCCTCCCATTTCATAGCTCCTCTCATTTGTTGTCTGAGCATCATTTGCCTCAATGTGTCTTAATAATTTAATGCCTTAAATCCTTACTTTTTCACAAAAATGATCTTTTATCAGGTTCCACACCAGTTCTACAGTAAATACAAATACTTGTATTGTACAGTTATACAAGTGAGACAAAAATATTGTATGTGGTCATTTATTTTTTGAGGACGATCCTCTTCTACGTAACTGTGAGTGGCAAAAGTATGTGAACTGATACTGTCAATGTATAGAGTGACTTATTCAAAAGTTTCTACAACTAAACATGCCCTTTAACTGTTGATCAGTCTTGTACATCATGTTGGAGGAATTTTACCCCATTCCTTCAAATAGAACAGCTTTAACTCTGGGATATTGGTGTTTCCATTGAGTTAAGGCCATCCCATTCCAAAACACTTTATTTTTTGCTAGATTGATTTGCATGCTTATGACTTGTATGTTCCGGAGCAAGAGATGTCCACGTTGGGATGGGGATAATGGTTCTTATTCAAGAATGCAGTGTTTTTCTTTCTACAGATGCATTTCACTTAAACATCTCATCTTTCCAGAAAATATTATTCAAGTAGCCTTCTGTCTTGGAACCAATATGGAGGGCTGAACTAGTGTAACTTGGTATTGTAGAGTGTCTTATGATTAAAGCTTATAAAAGATTTGCATACTATAAGGATGCACAATAGAAAATTCTAGAGATTGATGATAAACTAATAAAATGTACTTGGATTATGCAAGGGTAGTTTTAAAGCACATTTTAAAGTTCTGCAACATTGGTGTCGGGTACATTAACAAGTGCTTGTTGGATGCAGGTGCAGCAGGTGGTGGGGCGTTTAGCTTCACCGGTCCACGGTGCAAATCGCAGAGAGGCAGCACATGGCTTGTCTCAGAGTCCCCAGAGTAGCAGAGAAGTTCAGGGGGATAGAAGGACAGCATACATTCTACAGCCTGCTGCTCAACTGGACCTTCGATCTCCACCACAGACGGCACAGCCAGCTCAGACTGTGATTCTGCCAAACGGGCAGCCAGTTCTTATGCCCCTGGACTATCATCCTCAGCAACAACAGCAACTGCAGCAGCACCACTACCCGGGACAGTCTAATAATACCGCTGCAACTGAAAACCCGAAAACCTCAGACAGCGCTGGCATTGCAGAACGAGTGATGGCAGTGGAGTTCTCTACTACGCCAGCTGTGCCCCCACCCTCGCACTTCACCAAGGGTGCCATTATCCAGTTGGCCACAGGGGAGCTGAAGCGTGTGGAGGATCTGCATACACAGGATTTTGTGCGAAGTGCTGAGGCCAGTACGGGGCTTAAGATTGACTCAAGCATGGTGGTGGAAATCCGTGCCAGCCCACAGCGGCCTGGCTTGATGGCTCTTCGCTTTGCCGTGGGCGAGCGTCAGAGCAAAGTCAGCATTGATGTACCTCCTGAGCATCCATTCTTTGTCTTTGGCCAAGGCTGGTCGTCTTGCAGCCCTGAGCGCACTGCCCAGCTTTATGGCCTAACCTGCCACCACCTGCAAGTGGGCGACGTGTGTGTATCCACCACCTTTCAGCAACATTCTGCACCCCATCAAAAACCACCATTGCTATCCCAGCAGCCACAACAACAGCATCCATCACACAGCAGAATTTCTGCCAAAACCAACTCAACATCAGGAGCCTCTTCACAACCTATGGGTCCTCCTGCACCCCAGCACCCACGGGCTCAGCTCAGAATGGAGCGTGTTCAAAGGGAGCGGGAGCTAGAGAGGGTCGATAAAGAGGAGCCCGTAAAAGCGGGACATGGTGACGCACCCCTCAGATCTGACAGGACTTCAGCAGAGCACACACGCAGTCAAAGCAGTTATTATTTGCACAGTGAGGGCCACAGCCCCTCGCAGAGGCGTTGGTCCACCCCTGGTTTCCAAAGATACTCCATAAAGAGGGAGGAGGGTGGCTTAGTTGCGACCCCAACTTCCTCAAGACCCTCTTTCATCCCTCAGGAGGTAAAACTGTCCATTGAGGGGCGCTCCAATGCCGGGAAGTAGCAGCAAACACAGCGGCGGGAGGATAGTGTCAGAAGTGTGTGGAAGCCAAGAAAGAAGAAGCAAGAGAGAGAATGTAGCCTCAGAATGTTTTGAGATTTTGCACACATTAAAAGATTACACATCCTTTTTTTTTCCTTTGTTATTGCAGGCTTTGAAGAAGAGCACTTGGGCTAATTAGTGCTATTTGGCAGCAGCAAGACTGACCATCTGCACTTGCTTCTTTAGCTCTTAAATCATCTTACCAAAGCCCATACAGTCTATCTTTTACTGATTAAAAAAAAAAAAGTTAACGTTTGGAGGTTGCCACTTTTACAGAGACCTACTTCAGCTCTTTAAATAAGTGTTCATTGAAGGACGGTTGCAGCTGGGGGATTGGGATGCAGCCATAGGATCTTCATAATCCAGCCAGGTTTTTAATCTCACAAATCTGTTGACGAATTTCCTGTCCTTTACAGAGCTTTCACTGAGAGTTTAAAGTGTTTAAGTTGTCTTAAAGTGATTTTACTCTTTTAAAGAGACATGGTATTCCCAATGACTACACTTTAGCTTCTCCTTTCTTACCTTTTCTCAGGGTTGGCTATGCTGAGGGGCCATTGTTAGTAGTCTATGAACGATGGCCTCAATCAATCAACCGACCAACAATCAATGCGAATCCGATGAGAAATGCATCTTAAATTGTCAAGTTTGCACTGTGCGCAGTGTCATGCTCTAGATTTTTGACACTTTTTGTTAACTTTTACAAGTTTTGGGTCAGCATTCCAGTATCACATTAAGGTGTGAGCGAGTAGAAAGCAAACCTGGATAAAATGGCTTACCACAAGGGACTGCTCACAATATCAGCTTCTCTGCAGTACCTCATGGCCAGACTTGTTTCTTAGTATGGCTTCAAGGTGGTTTTATCAGCTGGTCGATGTTTTGTCTTTTATCAGTTTCCTAGAGACAGTGTCCACTTAAAAAGCTAAGACCAAATGTCCCACAGGTTCTGACTGCTGCCACCTGACCTGTTCTTTAAAGAAAAGACAACTATTGCTATGGGATTGGGATCACCACTGTTGGGTTAATTGAGATTTTGCTCAGTAACCAGAAGCAAACTAATAGTTCTGGCAGGGTGCAGGGCTGGCTTGCTTTTTGCCTGTTTTTTTTTTTGTTCTTTGTTACAAATGTTACAGCTCAAGAACCCCTCTGCAACATACATCTTTTTGAGTTCTGTATTTCCAAAACAATGTTTGTTTGAACAGTTACAATATGGATTTCAACTTAATGGCGTGTGGCATGTGAAATGAAGTACATTTGGTGTTTTGAGCGTGGTGAAGAACACTTAACAGTTGTGGTGGAGGTTCTGGTTATCTAAGCACACCTTCTAGTGAGGCTTGATTTCTGTGTAGAGGTGTTATCCTCCTTTGCTTTTTTTGTTTTGTTTTTTTTTTGCTAGATATTTTTGTACAGTAGGATTTCTCTGTCCTGTCCTTGGCAATATTAACCTTGAGTGATTCCTGGAACTCTTTTAATTGCACATGGTTCATAGTTGATGTACACTGACTTTTTAAAATTGGAATTAGACCTGTGTTTGCTTTTATGAAGGGAAAACGTTAACAGTTTAGAAATAAGGACTTTTCGTTCGTTCTTTTGGCTTGCGAGAAACTGACAGGCATGGTTGACACTGTTTACAAATTAGCCAAGCAAGTATGCTGCAGTTTAATTTTCTGTAAACTGATTTAGTTAGTTGAACACATTAAAATGGATATAATGAAGAAGTGCAATTAGACTAGAAGATTTAAAGAAAACCATTCTAAAATGACACGGCATTCCAAGTAAGTCTGATATTGTCATTGTTAGCTTGTAAAAATAATTTTTAAATTAACTTTGTCTCTGTGTAAAAGATTGAGAGTGAAGCTAATTTCAAAACTTTCTGAAGACAATGTTTTAACGTGAACATTGCGCTCCCCCACCACACACACACACACACCACCTAATGATTTTTTTTTATGTAAAAAAAAATAATAATAATGAAGCTTTTATCTGACCAATTGCGGTTTCTGTTCTGCAGGTAGCCTTAACTTTGACCAATAATTGTATGTATATATATATATATATATATATATATATATGTGTGTGTCTGTGTGTGTGTGTGTGTGTCTATCTGTGCGAGAGAGTGAGTGAGAGTGTGAGAGAGAGGGCGAGAGTGTGAGAAAAAGAAAGCGTGTGTGTGAGTGAGAGTGAGGTGGTTTGACTTTATATGGAACATGGGCTGGCATGCTAACCTCATACTTTTGTTGGTATTTACTAGTTTTCAAAAAACCTGTTTAACTTTCCAGTAACAAATGAGTTTTCCCCCAGTAGGCTTAAATGAATTTTGTTTTAGATTTTAGCACTGTCAAAGAAGAAGAAAAACAATTTTCTTTGTTTAGTATTTTACAGCATATATTATTATTATTTTTTAAACGTATTTTGTATTTTATTGCTGTTTGGCCATACGAGGCACCCATACACACGGGCTATATTCAGACTGGTTCCCTATTCATTGTGCGTATTAAATAACGCACCATTGGCCTAAGGGGAACAGTTTGTTCCTTGTTTTGCTCATTATGGTGTGAAAGCAATAAAATGACTAATTTGCATGAAACATTTGTGGTCATCACTACTGTGGTGCCACGTTTATGAAATTATTGCTCAGAACTGCTTGCATTCCGATAAAGCTGATGTTGTCCACTTTTATGACTATATGAAACGCTTTTTAAAGATATAACCGTTTCTTTACTGTCGAATATGAGCAATGAAAAATGCGATTAACACCATCCAATTCTGGAGATTTGCCAGCCCTAGCTTATACCCATGGGTCAAGTGGTGTCGTTTCAAGTAGTTTCGCTTTGCACTGTGGGGTGATGCAGTTCATGGTTTGGCACAGTCCTGATTCTGTGTGCTTTCTATTTTTCAATTTCTGTTCAGGCTCTCCGTTTCAAGCTCTCGCTATCTCGTGCCGCTGCCTCAGGAGTTAAACTGTCCACAGGGACGTCGCCAGTCTGTTACAGCTGGCCTGGACAGACGGTTATCTCAGTGTCTCGTTCCTTTGCAGGCCATCCAGTTGTCTGTGATATGACCAAAAAGTCTATTCAAGGACATGCAGTGCAGTATTCCACGTGTCATTCCTCAGTCGGAGCTTTGTTTTCTAAGTAATTGATTTATTAGACAAGCAATACCCTTGCACAGAGAATAGCAGTTTGTGCTATGCAGTAAAGAGTTACAAGCAATGTACTCACAAACAATTGGATTTCTTTCTGTTATACACTCTTATGAACTGATTCAGTCCTTGTCTGTGTAGTTCATAACATTGGTTCCCCCACAAGTGTGCGGTGCAATTGCAGTACTTCACACGGTCCGTAACTTCCCTCTGTTACCGTTCAGCCAGCCGCGTTGCTACTACGTCACAAAACTTGAAGTTTGTTGTGTTGCCGTTTTACTGTACCCACGAGTGTTTTAATCTGCCCCTTGTCTTCTGAAACACACTGCCTTACTGGTGTCTGCAGGACGAAGACAGACTTCGTGTAATGCTTTTTAATCAGGACCGAGCTTCAGGTCCTGTGCACTGTAACTGACAATGATCAATGCTCTTGTGCCTTTCCTACATGTGTGTTGTGCTCCAGCTCATCCCTCACTCTCCTCTGTGGTCTGCGTGAGCATGCTGTGATATGATATCTCATGCTGCAGTCATCAGACTTTGCTTTGATAACGTAATTACATCAGGCGCACCCGTTTGGTCAGGTCAGGTTCACGAGCAGTGTGTTGCACGTCTCGTTCTCTTCTTTCTCTCTCTTAGTCTCCAGCCTCATTAGAATTGTTTATAGCTTGGACCGAGTGCCCTTGTACCTCAAAACATGCATGCACACGTTGCACAGCGCCACCTGTAGATAAAACCGGAGTCTGCACTCTGTCTTTTACTAATCACCCACTATATCATCCATGTTTTTTTTAAGGAAATGGAGGATGTCTTGCACTTATTCTGCATCAAACCGGTTACATAGTAACCTTGCTTCTAATGTTCAATTCTATATGGAAAAATGTTCAATCAATCAACGCTTGTGTATATGTGTATAGATAAGAGTAAGTTTTGCATATTATCAAGCTCGTCGGTAACGCCTTAAGATTAGTTGTCGAAAGATTAATTCTTACGGGTGAATTGTTCTATGTTCCCTCCCTCAATATCTCCATGATCGCCCATTTTTAGTTTTAAGATGAATCCGTAGCATGCCCATTTTGCAGGCCGCCGCCTGCCGTATGTAAGGATTACAAAGACTTTTTTCTTCATTGATAATTGGTGAAGTCGTACGCATTCCTCGTTTTGATTAAACATTTGATTGCCTCATAGTGTTCATCTATATAAAAATGATGCGAGATCATCAGCTGTACTTATTAGTTTGATTAGTTTGGACTTTATAGGAATTACAATCACATTAAAAGGAGCCATAACCAAAGGAGTCTAAATATTGCAGAACTTACCTCGGAAGCCTTGGCATGCTTGAGGTAGAATTACAAATCATTTGTATTGCTTGTCCACCTAAAAGCTCGAATTGAGAGCTTATTCTCGGCCAACGAGCCTCTGTAGGCATGTGGCATGTGACTTGAGGTCATGGAGATGAGCTGCAACAGGTGTCCACTTTTGTGTTTTATTTGAACTACGATTGATAGTATGGTGAACACCAGTTAAGTCGTTAGTCAGTGAAATACTTCTCACTTGTCTAAACGAGCTTGTCACTTCTGAAAGGTGTTATAATACAAAAGCTTTAGTGATGACACAGTGTCCTCCAAAAGTCCAGCAACATAGGAAAGTGTTTTTTGTGCAAGTGGTGCACATTACAATGCAGATGCTGGGCATCTGAGCAGCAACACTTTCAGGCTACCAATGGACTTTACATTTTGTTTTGCTTGTTCACTTTCAATACATTATTCAATTATATGAGATGTTCAACACTATTCTTATTATTACTATTATTAATAAGCTTTGTGCTAATGATTTTGCCCAACTGTATGTTAATATACGTGTTTTAAACATGTTTAAGGTCGGCTACGCAATATTATATACGGTATATCTGAACTGCTTGGTTTACGATACATTCAATTTATAATGGGTTTATCAGGAACATGACCCCCATCGTAAATTGGGGAGCACCTGTATTACCTATTCAAGAAACGTAATGATGCCAGAAGTGATCCTGTTTCCTTATAAACTCTGCAACAAGTCTATCACAAGGACTATTATAGGGCTCAGACATATCATGATTTGTAAAAATAAATATACACAACCTTATGATGCTGGACTTGTTGGACACACTGTAGAGTGCTAGAATAATTGTTGCAGGATAGAGTAAGTCATAGATAATAATGTGAGGCTGAAGTTAGGGAAAAAAGTTTGAAATTGTCCCATTCAGCACTAAGCGACACTGCTCTTTATGCGACACACGACCGATGTTAAAAGCAACGTCTTTCTATAATGCATACAAGATCTACAAAATATATGCAATGATGTGTATGTAATATTCAATCCTCAAGTATAATCCAGGTTGTATAAACTTTGTATAGTGAATTTTAATATTGTATGGCCGTACCAGTATGTATTAATTCTTATCAGAAGCCTTAGAGTTGTCTACCCAAAGTGCTCCCTTAGACTACCCTACACCTACCTGAACTTTACAAAGCATTAATTACTATATTTTGTTGCATTTTTCTTTGTACCCTTTTTAAATAAAATAGATTTGTACTGTATATTTGTACCTCTCTGTGAACTACTTAGGGCAGTTTTATGTTTTGTTTTGCTGTCTTAATTCTATGTAAGGACACAAAGATATTGTATTTTTATTGTTACTGCTAACTTCCTGGAAATATTGCATTTATCATGTTTGTTAAATAAACACAATATAATATATATAATATTACCAACTCAGTCTGCCTCGTTTATTGATTGTCTGAAATTCCTAGGTGTTGCTTTTTCGTCGAGTAAATAATAAGATATGCAGTGCCTGTAAACAGTTATCATATACATTTTAACAATAAACATCTATGCTCAGTTGTTTACAACTTAGAATTCTTTAATAACCATACACTGGGCGGACTGGCCCCCACCTGAGAGCTACTAAAAGTTCATGGCGACACAGAATTCACCATGGTTAAAGGACTGTGATAAAGCTAAGAGAAGTATATAAAAAGATTTGTGACATTAATTATTCATTTAAGTACATTTCAGAACATTATTAAGAAATGGGAGGTGAAAGGCCCACTAGCAGCTTGCCTATGTTAGACTATGCCTCCACATTGGATAACTGAGCCTGGAGGATATTGCGGCTACCAAGAGAATGACAAGTCTTTATGACTGAGATTGCTTGGTCTGTGTAGGTGACGACAATTTCAGAATCTATACACAAAATGCATGGCAGGGTGGTAAGAAGAAATACTTCTTAAGAGTTTCTCTTCTGACTCTGGCAAAACGTTTTGTGGTCAGATGAGAACAAGATCCCATCACTATGTTCGGTGAAAACATGGTGAAAAGTTCTGTGTTTTTCATCAGTGGGGGCTGGGCAGTTGATCAGGATTGAAGGGAAACTGGATGCAACCAAATATAACAAACTTCTCAAGAACCCGAAACCTGCAAACCTCTGTTAGGGTACTTAAAATGTTCAAGTATTTCACCTTTCAGTATGACGTGGTTTTGGCAGACCAAAACGCTGCCAAAAAAACAATGCATTGGCTTAAGGAGCGGAAGGTGAATGTTCTACAGTCTTGACCTAAATCCAATACACTATATCCATAGTATCCAGCAGTCCACTGCTGTTTATTACAAAATGTGACTCAACTGGAACAGTTCTGCAAGGTACAAACATCCAAACAGACCACTTGGGTCTGATTTAAGCAATTAAATATTAAATAACTGATAGAATGATCATTTTTCCATGGTTTTCCAGCTTTAGTAACATATTTTGCAGCATTCTTGTTACTCGAATGCTGCAAAATATGTTACTAAAGCTGGTAAAATATTGTAATAAGTTTTGATTTCAGACTGTTACAAGTAGCTATGATGATTTGTTTTTGTAGGCATTGAAGAAGACTATCGTTGGAGCTTCACTGGCTGCAGTATAGAGGGCTCACTGTGAGAAGCAAACTTCAGTTTGGCACCTTGTTCACTGAACCAGCAAGATAGACACAGGCACGGAGATCCTATCTTTGTAGCCAGGTCAACATTTATTCCACATTTATTTTGATCTGTTAAACAGAGAATGGCTTTTTGAAAGGAGCTTTTAGAAATTTGGCAAGGCTAAATACACCCTTCTTTTTACACCTGCCTATCATTTGGCCTGTGTAGGCTTATGTAAAAATGATTCACAGATACACTATAAAACAAAGGTTTATCCACACCATTTCTAATTGAGATCTGTTTCAGCAACACTCACGTGTATCACATTCATAGTATAAAGCACACATTTCTGGGTTATTCATGGGCTAAGAGTGGCAGTAGAATGGGTTATACTGATACTTTGTTGATAAGATTAGTTATTAGGACAGTTCTTCAGCTTTCTGCCCGGCTGTTCTTAAACAAAGAGACGGAGAACTGGTTTCCCAACTTTGAGAACTTGACTGGTTTGCACAGAACCTTTACTTCAACCCCACCAAACAACTTGAAAATACAAAGGATTGTTCAAAGTGAGCCAGGGCTTATTGTTTTACATTAGAGGCTGACCACAGTCAGATTCCATCTAGTGGAAAGACCTTTTTGGAATAACAAAGGCTGTAGTAGCAGCAAAGAGGGCAGGCAAACTCCATACCACTACACATGCTCCAGCTATAATCTTTTGAGCAAACCTTTGTCTATATAGTGTATCTCCAATAACCATGAAAGGCAATTTGTTAGTAAGTCCCTTGTCATAGAGCTAAACAGATATAGAACATAAGCTCATAAAATATCTACAACATGCACTATTTTGCTAGAGAATTACCCAGTGCTTTACACATATCTACACACCTCTAACATAGGAGAGAAATACAGACTTGGATCAGGTTTGTGAATAACAATGCAGAAGTGTGAATGTAGCTCAGCAGTCTACAGTTTCAAAAATCGTAAACTGCTCGAGATATTATGATTTGTAATGAGCAGCCCTGAGTACTGACCTGCTGTCAATAAGTAGTTTCATATCATCATTCAGTAACTGAACATGAATCACTTGCATTCTTCAAATGTTTTATACAGCAAACTGCGAAAAAGGGCTCATATCATTACATAGGATCATTACAGTGATACAGTTGCCTGAGTCATGTGATCTGCTACACAGGGTTCCCCACATATCTAAAGACGTTTTGGAAAAGTCAAGGACTACAATTGTATTTTTTGGAATATGGATTTCCTGAACCAATACTAGTTAAATGCTGGCTCTAAACACATCTAACATTGCCTGGCATGACCATTTTAGTTACTATGTGAATGCCAGTGTCAGATCACTTATTGATCCATGCTCACAGCTTCCATAGTGATATTGTATTATCAAAGGGAGAACTGTTAGCTGGACATTTATGGTGGCCTTTCTTTTTAGTTGTTTTTTGAAAGTCATTGGATTTGTGTGGTAAAAATGTGTGGGGATCCTGGTAGCAGTCATGTCCATTCCGTTTCACATCGTATGCATAGCAATATAGAAAATGTCAAATATATAAATAGATTTTGTGTACAGATCTTTGCATAGTGATTTGAGCCACCCATGAGAACTATATTTGAAAACACAGCCTTCATAGTCATGTTCTTACTCCACCAGCAGCAGGAATTTGAATCCAAGAAGCAGAAAGTACATTACATTTTCATTCAAAGACACAATTCAAGAAAGAGTGGAATGAACGTTCAAAGTGGAATAAACAAAAGTGTACAGTACAGTCTATTACCCTGTTTTCAAGAGGTATTTGCTGATAGACATCTTTGCAGTGTAGAGTAAACCGTATATAAAGCTGCTGTAATCGACATTGACAAAGTGTATGGTCTGAGGAAAAACTAATCTTACAACAGGTAAGATCTGACTATTATTTGGGTAATGAACAAGATCTAAAGGAATAGGAAACCGACCTAAGATTAAGGCAAAAGCATACCTTGTTAATGCAACCCAAAGTTGTAGTTGCACCAAAACGAGGGCTTACACCACAAAACAAAGAGTGCCAATGAAAATCGAAGCATCCAGAAAGGTATTAGACCAAACCTTTAAAGACTGTAGGTATTTAAAAGACTTAAACTTTCAGGTTAGTTTGTAGTACACCTGAGTAGTAAATAGTCAGTGCACTAGCTAACTGAGTTTGTCTCAAGGAGGAGGATCATCCCATGGTACTACATGGTCTGGTGAATCAAACAGAGTCCACCTGTTCCTAGTCACAACCCAGAACGCCCTTACACACTTGACCAGGACTTGCAATTATAAAATCTGAAATAACAGCTTCATTTCTAACCTGCCAACCGCAACATGTCATGTACTCAAGTGTTAAAAAACCTACCCCTGACAATGGCAGAGCAATTTGTAAACATTTGGTACAGACACTAGTCACTCACTGTGTTTACATGCACTTGATAAGCCGATAACAGCAGAACATCAGATTTGTCAGTAATCTGATCAATGAGGTAACATGCACTTGGGTAATCAGATAATTAGATACCTCAGGGTTTACATGACTCAAATAATAACTGGATTTGTTGATTATTTATGCATATACTGTGTTTTAAAGTCTATACAAATGTGTTTGGTTGGCTTCATGCTGCATTTAGGTTGCCAGATCAAGTTAGAAAAACAAGCCAAACGCTCCACTAAAAAAAAAAAGCAAAAAAAGCCATTTTCTTATAATTGGACCTGGCAACTGTATTGGTTTACTAACCAAATTCAAATTCTGAGAAATGTTATTATGAGGGCTGGCTCGATACCATTTTTTGTGCCCGATACCGATATTGATACTGCGAACTTGAATATCTGGCGATACCGATATCAGACCAATACGCTGCTACCCCCCTTGATACACTAGCGTTACATACATTGCACTCGACTGTTTTATTTTTTATCTTCCTTGAGCTTAAAATTGCTCCACAGAGCTGACATGATGACCACGCTGCTAGCTAAGAGTTTTAACTCGAGTATCAGCTATTGCTCACGTGACACATCTCTGTTTACTGCGTGTCGTCCAAATTGTAGTAAAGCATATACATGATAGGAAAGATATTAAGAGATTAAACTTTTTAATACCGAGACAGAGTATCAGATTGGTACAGCCCTAGTTATTATTTAGCTAAAATCCAGCGCTCTTTATCCCTTTTAGCCAATTTGGGAAATTAGAGTATGCAGTTTACACGACAGAAATCCAAATTTGACCGGATTATTAAGTGCATGTATACACTTTCGGTGTCTGCCAATTGACATGTACAGAATGGGGCGGTAGCTCCCTTCTGGGAACCCACTGATCTGTCTGATAACACTGCATGAGCTGCAGTACAATAAGATGCCTTAGAGCAAGCATGTGTCAGCCCTCGCCTTTACCAATAGCTGCCCACACTAAGTTGATAGGTGTGAACTGTCAACTAAACTGGGAAACTACTCGGTTGAACGCTTAGGCATTACAGAGTTTTGTTCTGCATTTAAAAAGAAGCCTGCACCCACACCAGCACCTTCCTCAATCAATTACAGCAGCTTTAATAAACATACTCATTAACAAAAAACAACGCACTCGGATTGGATTGCTGCTAAACTCAGCAAGCAATTTGTCTTAGGAAGATATGCAAGTGATTACAGGTGTGGTTTAGACACTGAGCCTTGCCAAAAGAGGGCATAAAAGTGCCTCCCCGCTGCCCTATACAAAGCTTCTTGGAAGCTATTTTTGGGAAACGTACCTCTTCTTGAGAGATTGTTGCCTGCTAGATATGCCGGGAGCACAATCGAAGACATTTTGCCCAGTTGACAGACTTTGAGAGGGAGCGTATCATTGGATTGAGAGAAACAGGATGGTGGTTTTACCAATTGTTCTGACCTAGCCGTTAGGCGGTGTTGGGAGCAAGGGTTCAGCCACCATTGCCTCCTTTGCAGTCGTGTCATGAGAAACCTGGACAGGTATGGACAGAAACTGTATTGTCTTTAGTGCCAAATCCAGGTTCTGTTTGGGATCTGTTGATGGTCCAAGTATGGAGGCCTCAGGGTAAGTTCTTCAATCCAGTCATTGGTGTGGAGTGACACATTGAGCCAGCTGCTTGTGTGTTAATCTGGGGCACTATTAACATACGGCAGTCAGTCACCCTGAGTAGTGATACAAGGACCACCAACTAAAACACCCTGCAGCCATGTATTGCCTCTCATGCCAGGGCTTTCAGTTGGCATTTGTCGCCAACACCACTAGGATTTCCCAGGAATATCTCCACCAGTTAAAACATTTCCTTGGCCTGCCTGGTTGCCAGACTTATTGCCATTCGAGCATTTATGGGATTAGCTGGGATGCCAGCTTTGGCAACCTACGAGTGAGGACAGGATCTACAAGCCAAGCTGCAACATCTATGGGTAAATGTTCCACAAGATACCATATACCTGTACGCTTCAATGCTCGACCATATCTCATCTTGTAACCAGGCTCGAGGCAGCATGACAGGATATTAGAACCTGTACATATCATTACACTAGTAATCACTTACATATATCAGCATTGAATTCGCTTATAAAAGTTCATTCTATTCCAGTAACTCCTCTGTATTTTTGTCAATGAGTGTATGTATATTGAATTATTTGCCTTCTCTAAAATGAAGTTGCAACACACTGTTAAGTTCTCAGACTGGATTCCTCCTTCGTCCTTTCCTGTGACCTCCACAAACTCATGCATTCAGTTTCAATACAATACCTCACCAACAAAAAAGCACACATTTTTTGTAAAAAAAAAAATAAACAACCCAAAAACAATTCTCTACTGACAACGGCTCATTTGGAGCAGCAGCTTGCATTCCAGGCTGCACGGTCCCACTGGTACAAGAGGTCATGAATATATAAAGTTCAGTACAGTACTGGCAGCAGAGGAGGAGAGTGAGCTGGTCGGACGCTCATGGAAAATCCTTACTGATCCCTTGGCTGAGTTGTGTGCAGTGTAAACGATGTGCAAAATTCAAATAAGGAACAGGTCAATGTGACCGGAAAGAGGAGTGAGTGGGAGCCAGAGTCAAGTGCAGCAAGAAAGAGAGGATGAAGGACAGGGACGAGGTCATCTTTCCCCTTCTCTCTCAGGTTGTGAGGACAACCAGTGGCCCTCGACGTCCCTGAGTACTTGGACAGCGATAAACCAGCGTAATGTTCTGTATGCTATCATGAAGGTTGTCATGTCATGCCCGGAGTCGCCGAGTACACTCCTAAGGTAGTCTGTTTCCACTTTAGAAAACACAGTATCAACAACTTAAGCATCTTAAATACATGGTAAATTGGAGACTGACTGGTGTAGAAAGACCAACAGCGTCACTTGAGGAACACTTGTGTTTAAGCTTGTTGCCATAAAGGCCACGCAGTCTGTGTGTAGGTCGGTTAGATGCCTCCAGTCCAGCATCCAGTCCAAGATTAGGGCACTGAGAAGGTCTGCGGTGAGGTAGTTGTGGATGTGATCTTTCCATGGAGGGAGTTATAGCTACTGGTAAACAGGTCCCGTAGCATCAGTGGAGTAGGCATGGGAGTGTGGCTCCCTCTCCTCACTGTGCAGCCTTGTGCAAAGATTTGAATTCGGGCTAGACCTGTAATATGTCGGAAAGATGGAGGATACGGCAAATTTCAGTATATTAAAAGCTAGAGATGTATTGATCCGATACATAATCGAGGTATCGGGGGAGGATACTGGCCTAAACGGTGGATCAGTGTGTAATAACATGATATTTTTAAGAAGTGGCTGGGAGTGTATAATCTTAAGTGACGTAGTCACATGAACACAGGAACTCTATTAAAGCCTGTATAAGCTGCACTAGTGAGATTTCTCATTACTTGGCAAGAACTTGGCTTCTGAGTCAACTTAGTTAACATAAGGATGTCAGTATCAAAATTCTATCAGGTTTTGGCCAATAACACCATGAGTGGGTCAGTGTTTCTAATCACTATATAGGCAAAAGTTTGTGGACACCCCCTCAAATAAGAGCCCTGTGGCATCAGCAACGCTAAATATAAAAATATAAAGCATGCATTTCTGGTTTCTCCACAGACAAACAGTGGCTGTAAAATGGGTTGTATTAAATAATCCAGCAACTTGACATCCAACAGGACAGTGCTTCAGCTTTTCACCCTGCTGTCCTTAAACAAGGTGCACAACCAACTTTGGTTGCATCATTGGCTACCTTGCATTACCTTGACATTGGCTCCATCGGACACTTTCAAAATGCAGTGGAATGCCAAACGTGAGCTAGGGGCCTATTGTGTAACATCTGAAGCCAAGCTCACAGTCATGTTCCTAAATCTAACAGAAAGCCCTTGTTTTAAGCACAAAGACTGTAAGAAAATTTCAACCATTTTTTTGCATGTAATATTTTGGGTGTCCACAAACTTTTGTCCAGTTTATGTCACTCAGTGACTCATTTTTATCATTATTACCCAACGTGCATCTAACATGAGTGGCACAGTGGTGTTGTGGTTAACAAAGTCACCTCATGGCTATAAAGCCCTGGGATCAAGTCCCGTCTTGGCTGCTGCCTGCGTGGGTTTCCTCCCACATACCATAGACACTTGTTAGGCCAATTGGCCTCTCAATTGAGAATGCGAGTTGTACTGACTGGCACAGCCTGTCTGTTAGTTCTCACCTCTGGCCCTGTACTCCCGGTTAGACCCAGTCACCAAACGACCCTGATTTGTATTAGGTATGAAATGTGAGTGATTAAGAAAATGGTTAACTGGATGTAAAAGTTTTGTATCAAACCGTTTCATATTAGGTGCTTTCACACCAGAGAAACTTTTCCTATAGAACTGTCAGGGAAAGATCCCCCTCTGTTGTGTGTTCATCCTGGAGGGACTACATCTCTTTTCTCAGAGCATAAGAACCCTGAGCAATGCAAGTGTGCAGTGGCTGATCCAGATGTTGAGTGCAACCACTATGGTAGCCTTATGAACAGCAGATCTTTGTGCTAAAAGTAACAGACAAATGGACCGACAGTGCATTCCAGGCTTTACCTAGCCTATATTCATCAGAGTAATTATCATTCTTATCATATCATTTTGAGTCGTTTCACAAACTACCTCAAGGCTTGGTAGATCCTACTATTGGTGCGAGTGCAAACCACAAAAGGCCCTGGAATGAATGTAGTTCTCAGAGAAGTTATGTAGAACTGGTACGCCTGTAGCCGTATAAAAACATCTCCGATTCTTATAACCAAACACCCAACTGTTGTGCTATGTAACTCAGAAGTGATGTCCTGTCACCAACTGCTGCACAGCTTGCATCACTTCAGTGTTCCTACTGGTGGTGCAAATGCAAAATAAACAAGACCCTGGAATGAACTTACAGTGATGTGCAAAAGTCACAATTTCATACCACAAACAATGGATTTGTTGCATTATTAACAGTGCCATGATCATAAATGAATATTTTCCTGTCTCTGTGATTTAACACAACTAAACAAAATCAATAGGCCGCATAAAAACAGCTTCTATAGGCTACAGTGGCGACTATTACTGTTACCTCCCCTTACACCTGACCAATACCAGCATCTGGTAACTTCATCAGGATGCCAAGTTGATCCCCATATAATCTGAAGAACCTTTATCAAGAATGACCCTTCTGTAAGGGTTGCAGCCAAGAAACCACCTTTTCTGAATGGGAACAGGGTGAAAAGGCTAAGATATGCTAAAGCCCACAAAGACAGATATAATGTTCAGTGGAAATGAGCAAGGAGTGACAAATCCACATTTTTAGGTTAAATCTTCAACATATGGTCATAATATCATTTCTGAAACAACAAATCAAATGGTGGCCTCAGACTTTTGCACACTAGTGTAGTTCTCAGGGGAGCTCCGCAGGAGCCAGTTCCTCCCAAATCAGTCCCTAGAACGGTTTGGAGTGAAAAGCGCCCGTTATCTTCAAGTATTACGACGTAACATTTCTGCCCTGAATTGAAATAAAACAGACCTCTACATTAAACATGCTTGTTCCTAATTCAGGGACGTTAAACATTCTTTACCCTGCTGATCATCATTCTTATATAAATAATGGCAAATGTTTTTTCTCAATCAATGACCGTCTCGAAAAGGGTCTTCGAAATCCTTGTTCGTAATCCTGAATTCAACAGTCTGAGCGTTTCATCAGGGCAATTTCATGAACAGCCCGTTATCCACAGAGGACACGGGCATGGAGAAGGGGAACTGGAACAGATTGACGTCTGCGGCGAGCGCGGCCACAGCAGCGGGGTCGTGCTCGATTTGCGCACGCAACGCCGGCTCAATCTTTTCGAGTCGTCGCTTAAGGCGCTTGGCTTCTCGCTCGCGCACTAGCCGCGCCTGTCTCCTCTCTGGAGTCTCGGTGGCGCGCTTGAGCCTCATGGCTTCGCGGTCCCGCTGGAGCCGACGAGCTCGCTGCTCCTGCGACTCTTGTAAGCGCTGCATGCGCTTGGCCTCGCGATCGCGCAGTCGCCGCAGCTCGCGCTCCTCTGGGGTCTCGCTCGCCCGCTTGCTCTTCTTGGCCACGCGCTCGCGCTCCAGTCTCTGCATGCGCGCCTCCGTCGGTTCGTTTCTGCGCCGCGTCGCCCACTTCCTCGTGGCGGACGATTGGCTGCCTGCCAGCTCCTGGTAGGCTGCGCAGTTATTGCACACCAGCAGCACGCCTGCTGGGTACACGGACATGGGGCTTAGCAAGTCAGGAAGTGGGTTAAGGGGGTCAGGGAACGAGGGAAGGGATGGGCCAGAGGAGCAGAGGCTGTCTGGAAGTGGAGACAAGGCAGCAGCAGGGTTGGCACCATGATTGGCACCCTGTATGGGCATGTGGCTACTAGATATGGGTTGCACCATGGAGCAGGTCTGGTCTTGATGGTTGCGATCCAGGTCACAGAGACTGAGGAACTCTCGGAGTTTTTCCCTGCGGTATGACAACAAGGAAAATGGAAGTCTCTTGAAATGACGGCAATTGCCATTTGAATGCTCATGGAATGTGGTTTACTGACCTGTTAAAGTTGTTGGTGTCGGTGAAGCGGGCACCGCACACAGCACAGTTGGACAGGCGGTCATCGGAATGAATGAGGAGGTGCCGTCCAAGAGAGCCTGGTGAGCCGAGGGCACGTCCGCACACTGGGCACACGTAATTCTTATTGCCACCCATTGTTGAAGTGTGCTGCTCAAGATCAAGAGGGAAGAGAGAAGCTATGAAGGAACAGGAAGGGATGATCTGCTGCTAGAACAATAATTAGTCAAGATAACCAGGTTGGCTTTGATGCAAATGCAATTTATACTGAAGTCTGTTTATCAGCTGCACCAAACAGTCACAGACAAATTATTAAGTCAGTAGAAGATCTAAGTTTGACTGTGGTGGCGTAGTGGTTAAGGTCCTGGACTATGAACCAGAAGATCCAGGGTTCAGATCCCACCTCTGCCACAGCTGGGTCCCTGAGCAAGGCCCTAACCTACAATTGCTTGAATTGTAAAACTGTATTAATTGCATTAAATTTGTATTAAATTAATTTGAGTCGCTCTGGATAAAGGCTTCTGTTACATGACTGAAATGTAAAAATCATGTAACATATACATGTATTTTATATGTATATAAAATCTCACTACATTTCGTTTTCTCCACCATAGGACTACCAGTTAATGAAACCAGGTGCTTATTCGGACCAAATTCTAAAGTACCGAAACAAATCCTATTAAATACGTGTAATTTTATTCGCTTATTTGGACTAAAATTACGCTTAATCGAACCAAAGAACGTGTACAGTATGTAACATCTGTGAAAAAACTCTTCGTCTCCGGCATCACTACCCGAAAACTCCAGAGATTCTCCCCAGCCCTCTACTGCCACCTACAGGTCTTTGCCTAACATTTCCATTTACTACAAAAAAAGCCACAAGTCGC
>JAVSBV010000002.1:727524-745828 GCA_033117975.1 Parotocinclus spilosoma
GCTAGGGCCGCCGCCATTTTGAATGTCTGGTCCTTCCTCCCTCCGTCGCAAATAGAGAAGATTCCAGTTGCGTCTGGTTTCATTACGGCTGGTGAGTGCTTTATATCGGAGCAACATATTCTAAACATCATGTTTTGTGAGTGCTTGTGCGACGGCGTAAGCGGCTCGAATTGGGTCCGTTTAGTAGGTTGTCCGAAGCTAGTAGGTGAGTCTGCACAGGGCTCGGGAAGTGGAGCTAGCTAGCTAGCTAGCTGGTTAGCCAGTTAGCCAACGAAGCTAAACAGAGTTAGCAGGTAAGCTAGGTAGCAACTGTCATTCTGACTGTCATCGCTTGCTATCTCGTTCAGCAAACGTTAACAGATAGCTGATACTCACACTGTTTACGTGGAACAGACTGGGCTTGGTTTTGTCCTAAATCTCCCCAAGCTCACTATGTGGTGTGGAAAATATTAACGACCCTTCAAGTGATTTGCTATTAGGTTCGGGAGCTTTAGTTGGTGGTTTAGGACGCGGCCATTGCGCTGCCAGCTGGCTATCGGAGATTGGCCGGAACCCAGGTGTGTCCGTGTAAGAAACAAAGCGACATTTTTAATTAAAATGGGATTATTTTAAGCGCTTGAACATCACCAGTTAGCTGTTTTATCTGCTTTAGACGAAGTGTGAGCAATAAACGCTTCTTCGATAACTAACTACATCCCTGCTCAAATAAGGCCTTGCTTTTTAATTAGCTACGCTATCCGCTAGCTATTAACGTAAATTAGCGATGTTGCGTACAGTCTCGGTGTAGTTTATATCCTGCTGTATACATGGCTAAAAACGTATATAAACTGTAATACGTGGTCTTTGTTCACGATCAAACAAGAGGCTTTTGTTATCACGCTGTAATTTGAGTAAATACGGAAGGGAAGGAGTGATTGAACAGTAAAACAGCAACGAGGGAGAAGTTTGTCCGGATAAAGGTTAAAACAGAACTATACTTTTAAATTTTAATTAATGTCCTGATTACCCTGAGGGGGTTTGATGTGCTGTACGGATGCCTGGTTATACTTTTGTGCTTATGCCTTGTACACTCGATGTCAGGCAGTGGACATTGGCTCTTGTTTTATGTTGTGTGAATGATCGAAACGGGAACAAAATGCAGGAAGTCTTTTCCTACCGTTTGATCTTATTGGTTCAGGTGCTGTGCCCTCGCTCTGACGTGTCCTTTTATTGGCACGTTAGTTCATACTCGGTGCGACAGGGTGTCCCAGAAGTACTGGATTATAACCTGAAAGGATAACATACTTTCGTTTACAGAACCATTATTCTTAATGTACAAATATAGGGTGGTTTGCGGGGTTTCCTCACAGGTTCAGAGATCCCTGGTTCGGGGCCAATCTGTGTGGGGTTTGCATGTCCTGCATGGATCAGGAAAGGTTTAGTCCCATGTTCCAAATCCATCCATTAGGTTAACCTGTCATAATGAATTGTCCCACTGTAATAGTGTCTGACTGGTATTGATGTAACCCCTGCAGTTTTTTTTAATAGAAAATGTAAATATTGACAATAAATAAATAGGCATTTCCGAACATGTGAATCATGTAGAGTTTCATAAATGTTTTAATGTGGCGCACTTAGTGGTTAAGGTATTGGAATGCGCACCAGTAGGTTCAGGGTACAAATTCAACATCTGCCAAAACCTCTATTGTTGGGTCGATGAGCAAGGCCCTTAACCCAAAACTGGATAAGGGTGTCTGTGATATGAGTTTGTGCCAGATGTAAATTAGGCCAGGGGTTCAAATCCCACTTCCACTTAGGTGGCACTTTTGAGTCTTTTGAGCAGGGTTCTTAACATGCATAAAGGGCAACTGAAAATAAAGTAACAAACCTGACAGTACAACTGTTACTCGTTCTAAGCTGAATGTCCGAGATGGGATGCACTATGCTAAATTTGTCTTTTACTTGTATAGAATTATTTCATTTTGATCTTCCTTGCACAGATATATTATCAGTAGACAATACTTTAACTCTGTTATGCTGTACTTCCAGTTCTTTGTAGTGTGATACTGTCATGTATTTTGGTTCCAGTGGTGCAACTTCCGTATTCTCTTTTAATAGACCTAGTTCAGACTTTTTTCATTTTAAAATATCCCCTAATTTGTGAGCAGTGCATTTTCGTTATTGCGTTGGGTGTTGTCAAGTGAAAGAAAATACCTGCAAGCCTTTTTATATCCACTCACAGAGAAACAGGAGACATTAACTAAACTCCTGAACTCTACTGTGTCAAGAAGCATGATCATTTATAAGACTGCAAATTCACACTAGATTAATCTATAGCAGAGCGAAGCACAGTGTGCCCCAGCCCAGACGCTGCATTTGTTACATTTTTGTTTTGCCTGTCTGTATTGGGTTTCCTGCCAATTTCTAAAGATGTGGTTAGGCCAGTTAATGTCCCTGATTGGAAGGATTCATGAAGTAAACCTGCTACCAGGAATTGAAAAAAATAATTTTCAGGAAACAATACAAATCATCCTTTACACGCACAATCTACATTCTCCAAAGTTAAACACCACCTTTAAAAAAAAAAAAAAAAAGAATAGTGCAGATGCTCAATGGTGCAGTGGCACCATTGTAGAGACCCTGTCTTAAAGCTTTAGAGCTGCCTTTTGACCCAACACCCTTTTGGATCAGTTTCAGTGTGTCTGACTAGTATAGGTGTAGCCACGCTCCTGTCGGGAGTATTGATTCCTGATCCGCTGATGTGACATTAAATGAACAAATAAATCAATAAGTTCACTTAAATCTTAGAAGTTGTGTATATACAAACAAAGTGGCTTTCTGTATATAGTGTAGACAGGTGAGTAATTTAATATCAATGGCAGTTATACGTGAATGAGATTAGATCTGGGTCAGATCTGAGGCTGTTGTTACAGTTGCCTTGCTGCATGTCTTCATTATGGGATCCTGTAAGCCACAAATATAGCCCTGACTGAGTTTTGCATTATTCCAGGGTCTTGGGTGCACTTCAGCTGTTTGTTCCCACATTGCATACTACTGACTTGAACTAGAGTAGGTAGTATGAAATAAAATGAAACAAGGTGAGGAGTTCATGAATCCCAAAGAGACTTGCAGAAGAACCATTGGACCTTTGGCTTGAGAGGTGATTTGGGCTTCTCATGAATTAGCCAGATAGGTTCCAGAACACGTCACGGAGTTGGCTTGTGAGTATCTGGGGATCCCACAGGAGGAGCTGGAATTTATGGCCAGGGGTAGGGAAAACTGGGCTGACCTTTACTGCAACTAACACTGGAGAAACTTGTGGAAAGGAAAGGGTAAAGAAATGTCAAACAGAGTCAGTATTTATGTGGTGTGTGAATGAAATGATGGTTAATATGTATGGGGGTGTATCAAATGAAATGAGCATGCACTTCACTATTCAGACATTCTGTGTTTAAATTATGATTCTTGGACTGAAATGTAGGTGTACCCCTGGGCTAGCAGTTTGAATGTCAGGTTAGGGCAGTGGTTCACAAACTTTTTAGACCAAGTACCACCTGAGTCTAATCAGTCTAATGAGTTTACAGGATTGTCCTTCAAATGCACGTTTAATGCTTACAGGTCTTCTTGTTCTAGTGTCATGCTCTAATTGCTGAGAATTTCACAGCACTCAGACCATTGTGGTCTTGGTTCTTTAGA
The DNA here is from genome assembly GCA_033117975.1 of Parotocinclus spilosoma. NCBI lineage: Eukaryota > Metazoa > Chordata > Actinopteri > Siluriformes > Loricariidae > Parotocinclus > Parotocinclus spilosoma. The sequence continues at coordinate 731,200 of JAVSBV010000002.1, forward strand.
AGTAAATTCTAAAATTAAAATTGGACTGTACCATCTCATAGTGCTTTTTTGCTAACACTTGCAGTGGTGCGTGTCTAAATTAGCATCAGCTGATGCCAGGCCGGACAAAGGATTCACTTTATCTTGAAGGTGTTCAACACAATGTGTTTGATTTACCATTTTGGGCTAATTGCTTCTGAAATCTGCTACCTTCAACCATTATGTAATAGTCAATTTATACATTTATAACTTTCAGATTTCAGATAAATGCAAAAGACTGATAATGTTTTGTAAAATACAAAGTTTGGAAGAAGTAAGTGTGATGTACGTAGTTGTAATGAATAAATTAATGAATTAATTTAATTGAACAATTCTGGATGGTCTGAAACATATGTAGCAGACGCAAAGATTTTAGAATTTTAATAATGAAATAATTTTTTGTACTATGTACATTTTCTGAGGTGCTCCTTGATGAACCACCAGTGGTATTCATACCACAATTGGAGGACCATTGACTTAGGGTAGTAAAAGCTTCATATATTTCACCAGCAGCTGGCTTAACTCCAGTGACATGAGTAGATTAAAACAGTGTGGCATTTAACCTCAGATAGTATGTGTGGATTTGCATATTTGCTTCCCTTCTTGTTTGTGTGCATTTTTAGAAAAAAATGAATGTGTTCTTTATTTATCTTCTGCTGGTGTTCTAATTTACCTTGGTCCTGAATGAGTACTGATGTGTTGTTAGTTTGGATCCTCGGGGATGTTTGTGTTGTTTTGTTGCTAGGCTCATCTGTGATATGGCCAAGCCTTAATTCTACAGAGGCACAGGTAGACTGCTCCAGGATCTGATGAACCTCTGCATGCATGTGTTGAAGGTGATGTGTTAGACGAATGTATTTTGGTTGGATTAGCATTTAACAGCTAAGTAGACAGTTTTGATTTAACAATAAAATATTATTCCGAAAAACACAGTAGCACCTATGCGAGAGGTCATTTCCTCAGGACCCCAATGTAATTGTGTATGGATAGGGCATCTGACAGTAGATATGCAACAGAGGGAAATGTATCCACCAGACATGCAAATTTAATTAACCCATTTGACTATGTTTTGATGGAATAAATAATAATTATTTATTGAATAAATGTGCTGTATTGTATACCTACACTAGAAATGTCTCATTGTTAAGTTTTCTCTAAAAGAGTTCCTTTAAGATTAGTTGGTTTTTAGTGTACAGACATTTACACATCCCAATCAAATATTTTAATTGTGTATTTTAATTCCTTAAAGCTTCGACTGAAATTAGATTATGTGCTTAATTTTGTGAGCATTGTATAAATCTCTGTAAAAAGTAATGGCTGTTGGATTTATTTCATTTGGTATTTACTAGTGGTGGCGATATGATATCCAATCAACATCACAATTAATTTGACCTCAATTACAGTTAATTAACTATTTTTGCTGTAAAGTTTTGTACTTTATGTTAAACTGTTATGTCAACTGTTAAAAGTGGCATTTTTATCAGAGTGCATATTGTTGTGATTTTTATTATAACTTAAGGTAACACACAGATGAACAATTTGTGGTTATTTTATATTTAAAGCATTTGAAATCTTGTGATTTTTTTTCAGTATGCGGCATTGGTTATTTGTTCCCATCGACTTGACTTCTTTTCATAATGTGGCCAACGTAGAATTTACACGTGAAATAGTATTGTCCCTCATGAAACATGAGCCATATCAGCCATAAGATGAAGAGAGTGAAATCAAGATAATTTTAAAAAGTAGTAACAGTATAAAAAATAGACAATCTGAAAATCTGAATAATCGACATGAGCAAAATTACATCGGTTAATGGTTCTGAATGTCGTTTTCAATATTTAAGTAAATACCCAGCTTTAGTATATACTCACGTTTATGGTTCTGTGGCTGCTTTGACCAGTGACACACAGGCTAAGCATGACATTTGTGGGAGCAGACATTGCTGTGTTTCTTTTTTCTGCAAATAGGGACTTGTAAAGCTGGTCACCTGCCTACTGCTCTTTAGTATTAGCATTACCTACATTTGTTCATCTTAATCCTAGGATTTTGGACCCTAGTTTGTGTGAAACTGGGTGTTCCTATTGTGCATTTAAACATGAGATTTAGGGATTTACTTTTTACAATTTAATTAGGCTTATGTAGTTGAAATTCTGCATCATGGATTACTGTGGGATGCAAGGATATGGTTATTATTTGGGTTGGGCATGGAAACCCAGTTCCAAAACTCCAATAAGTATGTACGAAAAAGTGGTACTAGTGAAAAATAATTTTGCCTATGCCCAGTAGTGATGACACTACACAATAGTCATGACACTGCTTTGATGTCCTCCGTTGTAGCATTAGTGGAAGATGCTCAAAAGTTGATCTTGTGTAGTGGTAGAATAGCTTTGATTTGAAAAGTTGTTTAGAAGCCTAATTTATTCGTGGTGTAAATCTGAGGCACCATGGGGGAGGGGTGTGTGTGTCAGTGTGTCTGACCCCACAAATGCGCTTCTGGATATATGCTTAAATTCTCACAGATGCACTCAAATCCTAACTGGAACACTCAAATCCTAACTGGACCACTCAAAGCTGTAACTGAGAAGGTGAAGACTGTTGTAGGTACAAAAGCACTAGACAGTCTTAACTCCCCTTAATCACAGAACTGGCTCAAATGTTTTAGCATGTCAGGTATGCCCACCAAATGGTATAATAAGTCAATCCTGTGTTATTGTATCCAGTGGTGTTAATATATTTGACATGGCATTAAACACAACAACTAACCAACCTCTACTGTAGTGGGTGTCTGTATGGTGAAATGACAAAAGAACTTACCAGTTACTGAATCTATGTATAGGTACATAATCTGCATTTAGTGACCATTTGATCATCGTTCATTCATTTGTTTCTGTATGACTTCCCAATATGTAATGGTAACAAACTGTAAATGGTGCAACTGTATAAGTTGTAAGTCACTCTGGATAAGGCTGTCTACTAAATTTCATACATGTAAATAGTGCTCACAAGTGTGCCTGTTTTATTGTATGTATGTATGTGTATATATATATATAAACTCATTTAATTGTTCTCCAGTACATCTATACTCAATCTAACTTCTAAATGTATCAACTGGTTCACATTCGCATATATGTCTGTTTCATCTCTTTTATCTTTCACGTTGTCTGTCAGTCTATTTTAGGCTTCTGACCAAAAAAAGATAGTATCAGGTTCATAAAAGAAATGTGGTGGCAATAAGGCTGCTGCGTAGATTGTAGCGTTCCACTCATGCATTTAGCTGTAACTGGGATGAGTTTATGCATCATTTGCACACGGTTTTCTTTAGAAAATTCCCTTTATATTTACAGTAGCATATAAAGACTACTCAGCTTTGTCTGTTTCTGTTAACGGTTTACCTGCATTCAGCATCCTCAACATGTGCTGCAACGTTAATACAGCAGGGCCAAGAATTCGTTATTGTTCTGTGCATCAGTACAGTCACTGTCTAATTGGTGTTCTCTACAAGGGTGCTCTATATTTGCCTTTTAATTGAGTGTTCGTTTGTACTCTCTATTTAGCACGCTTGTTTGTCCTGGAAATGTATTGAAGAGTTTTGCTGAATTGTAGGGAGATGCTGTGCATGGCTCTGTTCAGAAAGTAACCGCTCCTTCTTATTGTAGAATCTTAAGTTCTGACACATGAAAGAGCAGTGGGGTTATCTATGACGGCAGGTCATAAACCTCCTTTCCATTACCGCTATAGAGGTAGTGTTTTTTTTTCAGTTTCATTTTGTTGTGTCTGCTGTAGTGTTTATTAAGATGAATGCACATTGCCTTTTTGTGATTTGCTGCAATAAATATAGGACTCTCAAGGTTTCAGGAGAATCAGCTTGATTTTAGTTGCTGTTGCCGTTGATCGTGGTGGTTTGTACTGTGAATAGAATCATGCCGGTGGCACCGAAAGAGCATATTATATGGAATGTATTGCGTTCTATTCATTTATTGGCAAGTTTGTTTATTTTGTGTCCTATTTGTACTGTAACAGTTGCATAGTCTACAAGACATTGTGCTCACATTGATTTCACAGATTTGCAGATTGAAACCCTAGTGTATAAAAGTTTAGTCTTTTTTTTTTAGACATTTTTTTACACCCTGTTTATAGACAGTTACCAACCTGTACACAAACATACGCATGTTCTCTACGTATTACTATATTAGCTTAATCTATCATAAACGCTTAATCTTGGGCACATTAGAAAATGTACAGCAATGGTATAATGTTTAAAGTGAAATGCCCTCAGATTCCTTGTCTCACAGCCTCATACGAATAATGGTGACATTTCAACAGGAAACGCGTTTATTATGCAATACTGCTTGGCGTGTGTTTTAAAAATTGAGTGGATTACTTGCATTGCAATACAAGGAAATTCTTTTTTGTTTGTTTTATACCATTACAAACATTAACCTTTTTTTTTTTTTTTTTTTTTATAACCGGGGTCAGGTTCAGAGAAGATACTGTCTTATATTTCTAGCAGCCATTTGCAACATCGGGAATGCCTTCAATATTTTTAATCACTATAATAATGTGTTGAAGTTTAAATTTAAGTAAAAAAAAACTTTAGACAATTTAAACCTTTAAACACTCGTGTTTTTTCTTTGTGCTGCTTCTTTTGAAGGGAAAACAGATCAATGAAATTACCCAGTCAACCAGTGTACATGGGCGAGAATGTAATCTTACCGCTACCTCTGTGCCTCTTTCATTTTTAATCAGGCTAGAGCACGCTGAAACCTTAGTGCTTGCCTCTGAATGTTTGTGAAAAAGGAATGGAATTTCACATGCTGTTTCACTGTTCAAAGCCTCTGTTGTGCTAAGTTGGATCACGCTAACCTTTTCTAGTCTTTTCAGCTACGTCTTTTGTGGTTTCTACTGCAACAAAATAGTTCATGATTAAAATATTTAATGTCATTAAATTGAATTGAATTAATGCCATTTTGAATCGGCACATTTTAATGACATTTTTGCCTTCTCCCTAAATAATTTTTTTTTTTTCCCATTAAAATACCACTGCATGAGGGAACGGTACAAGTTTCAACAGAAAATGCAGCTATTTTGGTCTGTAGCAGTCTTTTAGTCTGTTTCTCAATTGCTTTCAAACAGTTTGTTTTGGGTTTAGGTCGACAACATGTTGTAAAATGTGTTGCTTTGGCAGCAAAAACATAAAATAAAATACACTATTTTATTAAAAGAAGAATTTGTAAGTGCAGAAATCGGATGTTGGGAATAGGAACTAGATTTGATTTCAAACAATTGCATTAATCAGTCTGCTTTATGGCTGACCTTTTGTAGCTGTAGTCTTGCAGCTAATGTCCTAAAGTGCACATTATTAACGTCTTTGTGTGTTATTAAAGTTTCTATCCAAGTTACCTTTTTGATAAAACTGGGCATATCTTACAGAGGATGCCAGCTCCGATCAGACTGCGGGAGCTCATCCGGACCATCCGGACAGCTCGGACCCAGGCAGAGGAGCGAGAGATGATCCAGAAAGAGTGTGCTGCAATCCGATCATCCTTCAGAGAAGAAGACAACACGTACCGATGTAGAAATGTGGCAAAATTGTTGTATATGCACATGTTGGGCTACCCAGCACATTTTGGGCAGGTAAAGGATTAAAAAGATGCTCATCTAAATACTTAGTGCTGCTGTTGTAGTTGAGCCGGTGGAGGGAGAATAATTCTGTTTCTTTGTTTGTTGTTCCATTTTTTCCCAGCTGGAATGTTTGAAGCTGATTGCATCGCAGAAATTCACTGACAAAAGAATAGGTTATTTGGGGGCAATGCTGTTGTTGGATGAGAGGCAGGATGTCCATCTACTAATGACAAATTGCATTAAGAAGTAAGTGCACAGCAGGTCGACTTGGCATTTGTGATCGTTGAAATTTTAATTGTGTGGTGCGAATTGAGGACATGAGCAATTGTACTTTCACACTCCTGAAACAATTTTTTTTAAACAACCTTTTTTTTTTGTTTTCAGTGACTTAAATCACAGTACACAGTATGTCCAGGGACTGGCCTTGTGCACTTTAGGCTGTATGGGTTCATCAGAAATGTGTCGCGACTTAGCTGGGGAAGTGGAGAAGCTTCTCAAAACATCAAATTCGTACTTGAGGAAAAAGGTATTTAATACTGTCTTAAGTCAGATGTATGATTTATCTCATGACTGAAAGAGAATGAAACACTCTTCTCTGGACAGGCAGCATTGTGCGCTGTTCATGTCATTCGCAAAGTCCCCGAGCTGATGGAGATGTTCCTGCCCGCAACAAAAAACTTGCTAAATGAGAAGAATCACGGTGAGCAATGAAGTTTAATGCTTTAGATTTAATTCTTTTTGCTGTTAATTAGGTGACAAGTGTTTTAATTCTTTCTGTAGGTGTTTTGCACACATCTGTTGTATTACTCACCGAAATGTGCGAAAGAAGTCCAGACATGCTTTCTCACTTTAGAAAGGTAAGTAGTCACCCACTTCCTAGTAAAGCTGTATGATGTGCCACAGCAGCCACCATTTTATGAGGGATGACCTTGAATTATTGTGTTGTTGTAGCATTGTTGGTGTACGTGACTGCTTTTGGTACTACTAAGTAGAGAACGGTCTTTTAAACTTGAAAGCTCGCACTACACTTTCCACTGGTACTTCATTAGAGCTGAAAAAGAGCTTGGCGCCTCCTCTCTCAGCCTGAAATGCTGTGTCAGCACAACCACCTCTCATACTCATGATCGTAACATTTATTTTAAGCTCTTCTCTGAAAGTGATCTCTCTTCCAGTTCCCCCTAACATCTACCTCATATTTTTCTGTCATTTGTCTTTGTTACGATTCCTGCATTGTGTTAGAATGAAAAGGTAAGAGGACATTCTGGTTTCATAGCTGGTGCATGCTCTTAAAGACTTCACCGTGATCACTGTAGATGTAGTCCTTTTAAGTTTTAATGCGCTTTTTTTTTTTGTCCTTTTTTTTTTTTGTGAACAAATTCTTCCTGATTTGGTTTTGAATGCCATCACAGAGCGTTGTATAATTTGTGTGTGTTTAAGTGATACTTAAGCGTTCACCATTTAGATTTACAGTCATTCTGTTGGAAACCATTGTTACTTTGATTGTTTTGATTACCTGGAGTGCACAAATAAATTCTTCCTTTTGGTCAAAACTGAGATGGGATTAAATGTAAGTGCACCCTTAGCCACTGATAATTATTAAGTTCCATAAAATAATTATCACAACGGAGTCTGTCATTTCATTCATTTCTCTTAAATGTCCTAATCAAATGTGTTGAGAAAATCACATAGTTACAATGATTTTCGCCCTGCCCCCATTGTGTTTAGTCCCTCCCTTCTGTAGTGTGTCTTCGTATTATTTTTAATATCTTCAACTTTGTGTTAAATATCAAAGGTTTTACTCATTGTCGGATTATTGTGTACTGTCCTTTCTGTAGCTGGTTCCCCAGTTAGTGCGAATTTTGAAGAACCTCATCATGTCTGGCTACTCTCCTGAGCACGATGTTTCTGGCATCAGTGATCCATTTCTGCAGGTAGTCCATTTCCTCTTCTGTCCTATTTGCTGTGAGCATGCTGTGGTTATGTAGAGTATCTCATATATATATATATAGTCATAGATAAAGTACCTTTTAATGTATTGTTATTAATGATGCATTGAAATAAAACTTCTTGGCTGAAACTGAAATTAAAGTTATTTGTGTTGTTGATCTTCTGCTGCCCGATTTGAATGTCTGCTCTGTCTGAGTCAATTCTTCTGTCTTGCACTTCCTGTATCACATTATCTGCTAATTACAGCTCTATTTTTACCTTGAAAAGCTTCGTCCTTGTACTCCATCTGATGTGTTCACCTCTGTTCTCTTTGCCAGCCTTTCATTAACTGTATTTCAGTCCAAACTTTGGTGGCTGTCATTTTGGTGAATCTTTAGCATATTCATTGCCTTAGATCTGCTGGTTACATTTTCCAGCGTCCTGAAATCCATCACGTTCTCACGTGACAACCTCCCACCAGCATATTGATTTCTTTGTGCCTTTGACGAAAGAAATGTTACCAAAATATTGGTTGATCTTTATTATTGGGAAACCAAATTTCTGAACATGCTTAACAAGCACCAAACATAGCTGGGTACTGACTGTGAAGCAATCTTTACTAATTGTATTTAATTAGTGTTGCATTCAGTTGCGCAGAATTAGAGAATGGTGGTTGTTCTATTCAGAAAGTCTTTAGTACAATAAGGTAATTGCACTCATTGTATTATAAAGCCTCACCCACTCATTATGGTAAAAGTTCAGTTTCAGTTTAGCTCATTATTAGATTAAATTTAATGTACCATGTGTGTTTACATGCGTTTAATAATCTGTTTATATTTAAAATTCTGCAGTTATTCAGGTTGACTTAAACACAGCATTCTCCAAGTTCATAAATTGGATTAAGGTGTAGAAATTAGGTTAAGAAATCAGATAAGTTGAGCTGGATATCAAAGTCGTTAAAGTTAATGCCTGAAATGGTGAAACACTAGTCTTTAGTTTTCTACTTCTTAGAAGAATAGAAGAATAGTGCTGCATAAAGTATGTAGGAAATATATTAATTCAGGGTTAATTTTTGGATACACCACATGAGTACGAGTGCCTTTTATGATCAAGCAGTGACATGCGATTAGTAGCGCTGAAATAATTTGTTAACATATGGCCAGCATAATTCTTAATAAATTATTATTAATTTTGTATTATAAATGTATTGTATACTGTACATATTCATCCAATAACTTTAGTGTACCTTTAGAAAGGCTTAACACATGTCCATCTTTAAAAATGTAACCGTTCATATCTCAACCGTAACATATCTCTTGGATTTATTTTAGGTGCGGATATTGAGGCTACTGAGAATTCTCGGAAAGGGTGATGATGATTCTAGTGAAGCTATGAATGACATCCTTGCACAGGTAAATGCTTTGAGCAGAACTGTAACTTTTGAAGCGCAAGCTTGTTTGCCTTAAAATTTGGCAATTTAACTTAAAAAATTTTTTTTTATTGTAGGTTGCAACAAACACAGAGACGAGTAAAAACGTGGGCAATGCAATCCTGTATGAAACTGTTCTTACCATTATGGACATCAAATCAGAGAGTGGACTAAGGGTAAATGGAGTTTGAACTGTAATGTTTTTGTCTGTTATGCAGGTTGTGTTTGTATTTAAAAGCTAACTCTAGTGTATTTTTCTTCTTAATACAGGTATTAGCCATTAATATTCTGGGGCGTTTTCTTCTTAACAATGACAAAAACATCAGGTAGCCATTTCCTCTTTTTCATGCATGAATTATTAACCGATAAAGATGTGAGGGGCATAATGGAATCATTTACTTGGCTGGATATTGGTTAAAAGGATGTTAAATGTGCTTTCTTGTTGTTTAATGATTATCTTAAGTGATCCACTGACTGCTGCTTTTTGAAGATAACGTTGGAACTTATGATGCCAGCAACTGCTGGAGTACTTATCATTCAGTAGTCATAATTATCAGTCCCCTCCCCCTTTCAGATATGTGGCACTGACGTCTTTACTGAAAACAGTCCAGACAGACCACAATGCAGTGCAAAGGCATCGGAGTACTATTGTGGACTGTCTGAAAGACCTGGATGTCTCCATCAAAAGGTGGCTTTTTTTAATCGCTTATTTGAGCTCTGTATAGCACGGCTCTGTAAGACCTCATGTGGTGTGTCCTCCCACACAGACGTGCAATGGAGCTGAGCTTTGCCCTGGTAAATGGAAATAACATCAGAGGCATGATGAAGGAGTTGCTGTATTTCCTAGATTCCTGTGACCCAGAGTTCAAAGCTGACTGTGCATCAGGGGTCTTTCTGGCTGCTGAGAAGTAAGGCGAGATTTGTTTTCTCTTACGGCTCTGTTTATGGAAAACATTTTATATGGGTTTTTGGAAGAGTTGTTAATCTTGTAGTCAGTGACCTCTCAGGGGTTTTATAAACCAGCTGTTTGTCGTATAGCTAATGGTACTTCAGTCTGTGGGTTGCTTGTTGGGTAGCACCAACTTCTCAGAGCAAGAAGGTAGCAGGGTGGGGAGGGTACTGGGTCCTTATTGTGTGGAGTCTGCAGGTTCTCCCTGTGTCTTTGAGAGTTTACTCTGGGTTTCTCCCACAGTCCAAAGGCATGCATATAAAGTTAATTCATTACTCTATATTGTGTGCTCATGTGTACGCACACACACACAATATATAGTAATCCATTAACCTAACATGACTTTATATATTTATTTATTTATGTGAGATATACATATATATATAAAATAGACAGAGACAGATCACAAAAATTTTCTTTGCAGTGTATATGACTAGTCTTGAGATAACGTAATGAATATTGCTAAAATGGCCTTTGTAGTTTTTAGGAGAGAAAACTTTATGTTCAAGTTCATCTGCCTAAGCACATGTAATTCATTTACTTAGCTGATTTGACATTTTAGAGCTTGAGAGGCTGGGTGATGATAAAATGAGTGATCCATCGTCAGAGCATGACGCTGTTGACACATTCATATCTGACAGCTTGACCTGCAACACTATAGGAACTTGACTACAAAGCAAAGACTTAAACCATTGTCTCTGAAACCGTGCCCTTGCTTTGTTACTAAACTGATGTTGTGTGTGTAACTTGTAGATTTTTGTTCTCCACAGGTATGCACCTTCTAAAAGATGGCACATAGACACAATTATGAGGGTGTTAACAACGGTAAATATCTCTCAGCCTCTTTCATATAATGTTAGTTCTTATACTTATCCCACCTCAAGCTAGGCGTCCATATTGTTTTGCCAATTTTGTGATTGTATCTTTAAATATATGAAAATGCAGAAACAAACTATATATTTCTAAAAGAGAAGGTAAAATGTTTGACTAATTTGCTGTTGAATGATGATGACAATGAGTGATCCATCGACTGAAATCTGCAGCAGATGAGTCTCTTTTATTCTGACAACAGCATTTGTAATTATGTAGCTCACAAAGACAACTGGTGGCAAAAAAAGCAGCAGACAAATAACTCAATATTTTGGTGTATTTTTTTTGTAGTTAATTTTTCCTCAAATTTTTTTTTTTTTTTAACATTACTGTCTTTTTTAAGTATTGTGAATGATGAGCATTTCACTGTTTGAAATGTGTTGATGAAAGCTGAGTGACTAGAGCACTTTACTTATCAGGCTCATGTCTAAAAGTTATTTTGTTATTTCTTCCTGATTTGAAGATAGGAGCACCTGCATTATGAAGAGTTTAGCAAAGACAGTTTGAGAGCAGCCTGCAAAAATGGCACACTAAGTTCTATGGTGTTGCCAAGACTGCTTGCTGATGTTATTGTGGTTTTTTCCTGCATGTTTCTGATAGTTAGGAAGTGGGACTGGTTGGTTTGCAATTTTTCAGCCAATGGCAGCATCTTTCCTAATACAGATTGCAACTGATTAGAAGTTCAACTGGGGATTTATTTGGGTTGAACGTCTATTTTTCTGCTTATTATGCTCTGCATTGCACTCCTTTTCAAATCAGATGACCATTTTTGATTACAAAAATAAGCAGAGACTGAACAGAGGGTTCAATGGACCTAACATGACTTTTCTGTGCTTATTTTGTAGTCTAGATAGATAAGTGTATTAATTTATCTCAGTTCTTGTCGTTAATTATTTCCATAAGCCTTGATGAGAATCAAAAATGTAATTTTTCCATAAGGAATAATGTTTATTAAATTAAGCAGATCCACATGCCCAGACAGTCCACACTGTATATGGTATTATATGCATTAATGGAGTTGTATTGTACACGTTCTCAGGGTTATACGAAAGGCTTACATTCGGGCAAATCCATCACGAGTTTGTATCGTGAACCGATGAGTTGATTATAGGTTAAATGTATGTGTTTTGAACAAGAATGTCAGCACTGCTATGATGCAGACTAAAGACTAAAGTTGGCCAAAATCATTAACACAGTTAAATTATCATAAAGTGCAAATTTAGTGAGTCATGGACTTGGGAACTTCTTTAATTTCCTTTTGGTTGGCTGTAATCATTAACCATTTTAGGACCCATGGGGGCTTATATGCACTAAGAATACAGTACTGCAGATGTAAAAATAAAGAAAAACACAGCAGAGAACTTTGAGAGAGCTATTGCGAGACTGAATCAGGGCGTGCTGAATCTTAGGTTCATTTACTCGTATTGAATCGACTCAAACACGTTTAAGTGCGTGCACAGAGTAATAAGTTGTAAGGTGGTTATGCACTGGCTTATGAGTGTACTTAACAAAGAGGTTCTGCATTATATTTTTATGCAAACGGCGCTCTTTCAAAGTTATGACGCATGTGCTTTTTGGGATATTGTGAATTTTTTTCTCTTTTCCTCCCACTGTGCTAATGTCTTTTTTGTCGTCATAGGCGGGGAGCTATGTTCGGGATGACTCTGTCCCAAACCTCATCCAGCTCATCACAAACAGTGTAGAGATGCATGCTTACACTGTGCAGAGACTCTACAAAGCCCTGCTAGATGATATCTCACAGGTAAAACACTTGTAATGTTTTAGTGTCAGTGGTCATTTGATTCTTTAGTTTGATGAATGTGAAATCTGTTCTACATTATGCTATATTTAAATGCTAAAAGGAATGAGTTTTTTTTTTTTCTCCTAAAGCAACCACTGGTGCAGGTGGCATCCTGGTGCATAGGAGAGTACGGAGACTTGTTGGTCTCAGGCCAATGTGAAGAGGAGGAGCCCATCCAGGTAGCTATTGCATCACTCTGTCATTCATGCACTAAAGGGTCGTGATGTCACGTTGTAGGGAGAGCAAAGGGCTTTTCTTTGTTAAGCGAATACATTGTGGCACTTTAGGCATGAGCTTCAGGCAGAACCCAGGGGGATATTATAGACTGTAAATCCCTAACCAGATAAATATTTGTGAAATAAATAGTTCAACATTTCAATTTACCTATTTCCCATTTCTCTTCTATAATAGGTCACTTTCAATCATTGCTTATAGCCATTATCATGCTTTGAGGAGAACGGAAAATGACAGCAGTGAGGGAGGTTTTCAGTGAAGGGATAACGAAAGTAATGGACCTCATAAATATTTACTGTGATTTCTCTGTGCAAACAAAACTAGAAGGCAAATATCACAACCATGCTCCAAAAGCAGAACGCAGCTGAATCAAATCAAAATAAAAGGCTAAATGGCCAACTTTGATTGTTTACCTCTGGGTGAGCAGGTCATTTTAATCTCTCTTTTACACATTGGTGTATGTTATGGGGAGTGAGACAAATGTTCAATAGGTCACGTTCAAAAGATAATGTAAAAAAAAAAAGCCCCCACAAAAACTCACATTTGGTAAGACAGTCGGAAGTTGATCACTTTGTGGGGTTTTTTTTTTTTTGGTCTTCACACAATCTTTAGATTTAAGTACATAATACTCTAAATTTCACTGCTTACAGGTTACAGAAGATGAGGTCTTGGATGTTTTGGAAGGTCTCCTCGTCTCCAACTTGTCTACTCCTGTGACACGAGGTTATTCTTTAACTGCCATCATGAAGCTGTCTACTCGATTCAGTGGTGTGAAGTAAGTAACCCAGCAAAAATAATAAAATCACAGTTGTTAGTAGTGATGTATTGATAATTCTTGGTTTTGTGCTCTTTTGAGGTAGGTTTTTGTAGTTGGTATTTAATTAAGCATCATACATTTTTAAATTAAGATTATTGGTAAATCACATTGTCTCTGTGCAATTGTTATTTTGCTGGACAAATCAAACATAATTTTTGTTGTAGTGTTGATTTAGACATTTGATCTTGGAAATATTTGTCTCTGCCATCTGTTGTTTCCAGCATTCTTGATTCCATCCTGGACTTTCTCACATTCATACAACTGTCCCACAAATCCTTAGTCTCATTCTTCATTATTTTAAGACAGGTGTCTGAAGCTGTCATTGGAGCTTTGGTTTTTGTTTAAGCCTTTGTTTCCTAAGATTTGTTTGTTTTCTGTCTACTATCTGGACCAGCATGACATGAACCTTTTTCTGTCAAAAAATGCAGTATTTTATTTATCTGTCACTTTAGATAATTTTAGTTTTCAGAATGTAAGTTCATATCTAGTTGGTAGTTATGTATATATTATGTTCTGTTGAAATCATTTGTTATTTTCATTTTTTTAAATGAAACATTTTTGCCTTTTTTTATCCAGTCGAATAAAGAAAGTAGTGTCCATATATGGAAGCAGCATAGATGTGGAGTTGCAACAAAGAGCTGTGGAGTATAACGCTCTTTTCAAGAAATATGATCACATGAGGTAAGACCTCAGCAACACACTTTTATTGGACATGAGTAAGAAGCAATTGATTGAAGATGCTTCAGATGAAAACTTCAGTTCAAAATGCAGCTAGATGTAGTATGGTAGAAATATTCTTACAATATTGAAGTTGTGATGTTCACAAGACGTCATATGGGGTAGCAGCACTGCATCACAGCAAGAAGGTCCCAGGTTCAATCCCTGAGTGGAGCGGCCTGGGTCCTTTCTGTGTGGAGTCTGCATGTCCTCCCCGTGTCTGCATGGGTTTACTCCGGGTACTCC
>JAVSBV010000002.1:760159-785163 GCA_033117975.1 Parotocinclus spilosoma
TTTATTTTGTATTAATATTTACTTTTATTTATTTGTTGTTGTTGTTATCTTCTGATAAAAAATAAATATGTTTAAACATTTTTTTTGCTATCTTCACTTCTCATTTAAAGTAAAAAGGAAATAGTGATTTGATTTATATCGTGATATATATCGATATCGAGTGATATAAAAAAAAATATCGTGATAAGATTTTTTCCCATATCGCCCAGCTCTAACAGAGAGTGGATATAATGCCAAAGAAAAAAGTTTTAAAACGTTTGTTTCGGAAACAAACATCAAACAGTCCAGATCTAAATACTATGGAAATGTTGTGGTGGATTTGATTAAATCAAGCCGATATCGAGGCTTTATCCTGCAAATCTGATTTTTAAAATTGGTCTATAAAATTTAAAAAAAATGTTGATAGATATAATCCAATACCCAATATCACACACACTTACCCCAAAGGACTGCCCTGATTGGAGAACAGAGAAAGTCTTAATGGAGCCAGAATGCTATTAAGATCAAACTCTTAAAAATTAATTGAGGCTCAGGATGAACGAGGTAAACGCCCTGATAATCTTCTAAAGTCTTTAGAATTTGATCTCACCGCTGTTGCACTGGATATTGGCTGTTGAATGATTGTGTTCTTTAATCCCCCCTGCAGTTGCCATACTGATGCTGCATGACTCATCACTTTTCAGCTTGTCCTTTCACCCAGCTTGATAAAGGTGCTGATGTTATCACTTAGCTCAGCAGGTTCTTATTAAAGAGCTTTAGCACAGGAGAGGATGATTATAGTCAAAGGAAATTATGCGCTTTAACATCCGCACTCCAACCGGTTTAAAACTCATCCTTGTCTTTTACGTGTTCCTTTTCATTTGACTTAAACTTTGTTCTTTGTGTAAATGGTGCAAGTTGTGTAGTGCCAGGGCAGGTTCACAATCATTTGGTTAAATGTTGATTTAGCAGAATTGGATTCCAACTTGTGTTAATAATGAGATCACGCCGGCTTGATTAATATCAGTCTTTTTTATACTGATTTAACTTTTTTAAAATGTTTTTTTTTTTTTTTAAACACCTGTTTGCTTTCTTAATGTTTATTCATTGTTTCTCCTGTAAAAGGGTGTTCATTTTGTACACGGGTGAAGGTGGTGGTCGTTTGGTCTTGTATGCATGAAATATCCTCCATTGTGTTGATGAGGTATTTACTACAGAAAAAGTATGTTGCTACAGCATGCTAAAGGTCATGTAGGACTTGTAGTTATTCGGCTTTACCAGCAGATTGGACTGAATATTAACCTTGATGTCATCAGGCAGTAAAATTGTTGGCCTGTCAGTTACATGTCAGCACTAGTCAGTCAATAGCCTGTCATGAGTCATGTTTGTAAATTAGCAACTAAGAAAGAATTACTACATAAAAGTGATGAGATCTTGTCAGCAGTGCCCATCCCAGGAAAAGACTTTCTAGAGCAACTTGAGTTAAAACATCATATTATAATTTTTTTTAAAACTTTGTTAAAAGTTAAAAGAATATGCTTCTTTTGAGTGTATGGCATGTGTATCTAGCCAAATTGTGCTGGAATTGCAATAAATTAAAACAACTCTGTGTAAAATGGTAAAAAAAAAACATTTTTTCAAAATGTTTCCTTTCTGCTTTTTATACAATGTCATCAATTAAACCTGTGCTTAGACCTATATCTTTTACTATTTTATAAACTGTTATTTTTTTTATTTTTTTAACACCCTGGCCACTTTTTGTACCATAACACACACCTTTTTTTATTTTACGTTTTCATGATCACAACATGTAAAAAATATGCCCTAATTTGTGTGAGCACTATATTTGCATATATTATTATAATATAATAGAAATGTACGTTTTGTTCCGAGATTTTACCTTTCCCATTTCCCCAGTGTATAAACTTTTAAACCTGGATATTTGTTCTTAACGTCGAGTTCGTGTTATGTGGAGAATCTGAAACTCAAACTAAGCCACAAGTTAAATTGGATTGCTTGCATTTTATTTTGCAGTACATCTTTGGGGAGTTCAGCCCAGATGAATTCAATCAGTTTTTTGTGACGCCACGGTGTTACGTTGAGGTAAGGTACTTCTTCATAACATGGTTCTGCATGTGCGTGCGAATAAACACAGTGGTGCTTGAAAGTTTGTGAACCCTTTAGTGTTTTCTGTTTTTCTGCATACATGTACAGCTAAAGCATATTTTTACAGAAGCCCTGCTGTTCATAAAGCTAAAGTTGCGATTTCCCCCCCAAAATCCCACAACCATTTGGTAATTTAGTGTATCTGATGCATTTTATACCAAAAGTCAAAGTCAACCACTGTTGGACACTTGTACAACCTATTGTTTATGGTTTATTTTCAGGTTAATATTATTAATTGGTCATGTTCATTAGCAGTAGTGGTGTGGGATAATGACAAAACACTTGTTTGTTTGAACCTTTACGTTTTTATCTGTTTTCACATTGTTTAAGCAGATGGTCAGTGGTTTAAAATACCATTTAAATAAATTGTACCTTAAGTGCATCAATAGAAAATTTTAAATTAAATGTTTTCAGCCTTACTTGTAATAGCATACCTGCAAGAATAAAACTCTGGAAACTGTATTAAGAATAGTTGGGTTGGTACTTTGCACCGTTTCTGAGATGTTTACGGATGTTTTCTTCCCTCCCAATTTAAAACAAATTTGTTTCTGTCTAACCAGCTTCCCCCATTCAACGATAAAGTCTCCTGTGTCAGTCACAACTCTGGTAAGATCATCACTTAATTTCTGTAATGCAGTAAGAAAATGCTGATGCTACACCTGAACTTGTTTCAGCATCTTTGTGTTAATAGTCCAAAACTGGATACCCTAATTAAAAAAAGTTAATAAAATTAGTTTTTGCCTGATTTGAACATGAGCCTATACCACACAGTGAAAACCATCACCATGCCCTCTGTCTTTATTTACACTGATTTGTATCAATTATTTAGGAGCGTACTGCACTCTTGATGTGCCGTACGTTACGGATTCAATGAGGCGGCAGGTTTGCGGTGAGTTTTGGGCCCGACGCACTGCGCCTTGTGTACCTTGTTTCCGCTGCAAAATCTCAGCCAGTTCTTAACCTTCACTGGCCTTCTCAGCTCTGACTTTAATGACCTTCAAAGCTCATTCCTGCCTGTCTGATAATCTGTGAAGCTTTGCATGCTTAGACACCTGCAGATTCTTCTCTGGTCTGTAAATGTGTCTGCACAGCAGTGCTTGGAGTTGATGTGATATTTGCAGGCTAATACATTTTTATTTTTTTTTAAAACGACTACCTTTCCCCCCTCTTTACTAATAGCCTGTGATGGGGTGTATGAGCGCTTTCAGGGCTTTTTTAGGGGTTCTAATGTAAAACCAGTTTATGGAACAATAATATCTCTTACTTACCAATTAATGATTCTGTTCTTTCTTTTAGAATGAACCCTGATGATTATGTACTAACCATTTACATGGTAAATCATAGGCACGGCATCACAAATACAACTTGTCCTTGCAGTTTTATGCCAGCAGAACTTGAATGCTTTTCAGAATAATTATTACTCGTAAGCCATTTACATTTCCTTAGGCTTGGGTCGATAATTTCTTAACAATGCTTAACATGTATTAAAACAACAATGTAGGAACACCAGACCTCTCTCACTTATTAGTGGTCATAGGTAATCTAAAGGCCTAAAAGGAAAGTAAGAATTTATACATGAAGCCTTTTCTTCCCATTTAATCCTATTGGTAGAAAAATTCTAACTTTTTTTATTTGTTTTAGAATTGATGAGCAGAATCAGATTCAATAATATGCAAACTGTACCCAACCTAACTGAAGTGAGTGAGGAAAAGTTGGATACAGGGAAATTCACCTACACAATCTTCATGTATATGGTAAAATCATGAAAAGAATGAAATGTTTAATCTAAATCTCAGACTAACATCTTAGCCAAATATCTTCTAACCTGTCGTTGACTCTTAAGAGATTAGTCTTTAGTTGGCAATCAGCCACAGTCTACCAGGCTAACGTTTTGGCCTGGTCAGAGTGCACATTTGAATAGTAATAACAAAAACATTTTTCGGTCTCAAATGCAAATGAATATTGAGCTACTCATCAGCTGTTTGAAGCCAGTAGCATTGATTGGAACACCACTCATTCTAAACACTAGTTTTGGATTTGTCCCTTTTTCTGGTTATTTATTTATTTAAGTTACTTTGTTTATTTGTATTACTAGAATATTGTGTATGGTTTATAGGTCCACTTCTGGGGGAAAAATGGGCCAAGGCCAAAATTGCAAAAGCAGTGTTTTACCACTTAATACTAATGGCTTTAACAGTTGATGAGTAGATGGATTGATTTGCGGTTTTCTTGTTCTTAATGTGAGACCAGACACTCCTGTAGGTTCATATCTGAACTCTGATCGGGCCAAAACAGGATCCTGGTCAACTCTGGCAGATTATCATTAAGGACTAATCTTGAATTAAAAAAGAGAACACATTATTAAAGCAGGAAGATTATGTAAGAGAACTCCCCTGTTTTAAAAGGTAAAATTGAACGAAGCCAAGGTGCCACTGTGGCAGTGTTCTGGATCTGCTTAGAACCATCACTCTGTACTTGGAGTGGTCGAGGTATGAGGATAATTGAAAGCAGATGACTCTAAGCAGTGCACCATGTCAGATCTGTCATTTTTATATATAAGGCTAAGTCAAGGCATTAGTTAATGCTGCTGATTCACAGGAATATCAGAATACAGGTAATTTAGTAGACAGTCTCCAGATATTTTACGATTTAGCGACAGCAGTTGCTCAATTCAATCAGTTGATCTTAGTAGTTACATTATTTAGGATGACTAGTCTGTGGTGGTTTGCGTCACCAAAGAATCCTAAATTGGCAGAAGGTTGATGTACGGAAATTGCAAAAAATGCAGTGTTTATTTCATTGCAGACCGTATGAACCATAGATATTACTTGCTTTGTCTCGTCAACTTCATTTCATTTGTTGAGTGTAAAGATTAAGGTAGCCAGCTTAAGCTGAACACTTATGATCTCTGATCCCTCAGGTGGCAATGCATCAAACAATCATTCATCAAAAGCTGTTTGTGTTGTCAGTGCCCTTGGCGAAGGTCATTTCCCTTTTCTCTAATGGCAGCTCTAATGTAGAAAAGTATGTAAGCTGCTTGTCACAATGTCGTCATTTTCAGGAATGTCAATGCATTATTTAAGGAGGCAATCCAAAACCACATGCTGCACACAGTAATGCATGGCTGTGGAAAAAAGAGGGTACAGTTACTGAGCTGGCGACTAAAATTATGGTAACGTACAATCCTGTTGCACACCTTAAGACACAGCTTCTCACAGACAAAACTTAAGTAACAAGGAATGTCAACCTAAAGGGGGAAATGCTTTACTGTTCCATTTTTTTTTTTAATGTGTTGCAAGCTTGAAGTGTAGGATCAAACGTTTTAATGACAAATGAAATTAATTGGATCAGATGAAAGATCTCTGGTTTGAACTATCTGCAGTGAAATTAATGTCACAGTAAATGTAAGCAACACTGCATTAGTTTTATTAGCGCTTTCTGTTCTGTCCCAGCTTTTTCTAGCTGAATTTAAAGAACAATCATTTAGTTTATCATAGTAATTTGACAGCTCGTTATCGTCCCAAGCCTATTATTCATTCAGACTGTCTCTTACTGCTTCTGATTCCTACAACATAGCCCAGCAGACCGCTCTGAGTCTTATTCTGTGATGATTGTGGAAATAAATCATATAAACTGCATATAAACTTTTTGTACCTTTACATGACTAGGCAACAAGTGTAACAGTGACAAATGCTTATACAGGTATGCGCCTTTAAGAAATGCGTTATGATCTGTAAAACAGGATGACCGGACATTACATTTTAGCATTAAAATAGCATTACAGTGTCTATAGTAAAGGGGATTTACAAGAAAACTGTTTAAATAATACATAAATGTGTCGGCAATGCCGCTGAAAACAGGAGTTAGAACTCTACTGTACCACATTTTGGAATTTCACAATCATTACAAAAAATAGTTATATACTTACATGACCCTGTCTAGAGGAAAATCTTAACATTTAAAAGGAAGGTATGATGGACCTGATCCTTCTGTTTGCAAAAATGTAGGGATGGGCAGAATTACGGACAGTTAATATAGTTAAAGGAGAGAGGGAAAAAGTCTTTAAACACATCAACGGAGTTAGAACTGGAGTCCAAGCGAGCATGTGACTCGTAAGGTGATTACACATTTAAGAATGTCTGACTCCTGTGTCCTGCAGGTGGACCTGCAATTATATATTAGATATGGGCAGCACGGTGGCTTGGTGGGTAGCACCGCTGCTTCACAGCGAGAAGGTCCTGAGTGTAACCCCTGTGTGGAGTCCTGGAGTGCATGTCCTGTCCAGGTCTGAGTGAGTTTACTCTGGGTCCACGTGTTTCCTCCCACGGTCCAAAGATGTTAGGCTTATCGGTGTCTCTAGAAGTGGCCCTTAGTGTGTGACTGTGTCTATGTGCCTTCTGATGGATTGGCGTCCCGTCTAAGGTTGTTCCTGCCCTTGCACCCAGAGTTGCCGGGTGGGCACCGCCTGGCCCGAGACCCTGTGTGGACCAAGCAGAAGATGGTTGATGAATATATTAGAAACTTACAAAACGGATTACTTTTTAGTTTTAAGCCTTTAAATTGGTTGTTTAATAAGGTTGTTTAAGTGAACTGACACTAATGGGATGGACTTTAATGGGCTGGGCGGCGCATACCTGCATGGACATTAATACAGGAGCCCGTTATGTATATTTACATGAACAAATCCTTCTTGTTTGCATGTGGTATTTTGAATGAATCTGCAGGAGAGGACTACCAGCACATCGAGTTTGGTGTGGACGAGGTGATGAGTTCTGAGCCAGTGGCTGTGAAGGACCCTTTGTTCAAAGTGTCCAGTACGCTGAACCCTCAAGCTCCCGAATTCATCCTGGGCTGCCAGCCAGCTCAGAAGGTCCTGCCCACAGCTGTCCAAATTGCCAATGTCCCACACAGCACCGATTTTAACTCGGTCCACTGTGCAGACACTGAGCCTTTAGCCCTCGACAGCCAGCAGACATGTCCTGACATGGACGGGGTTTCGAGCGGATTGGGCCAGAGAGAGCGCAAGAAAAAGAAAAAACGACCTCCGGGATACTACAACTATTTAGAGGGCTGTGACAACAGCAGTACTGTTGAGGATGGAGTGTTGAGCACTGGACTGGTGAACGGACACACTATGAGCGCTTCAGCCCTGGGAATGGAGGACACGTCTCGTGAGGCACTCCCAAGCACTGACATGACCCCTTCCACACTTGCTTCCACACCATCTACAGTTCAACCCACCCCTCCTAACAATCAGAGGACTTGTGACAGCCCTGATGAATCCTCTTTGGACTTGACAAGCGGAGCCACATCTTTGTCGGATGGTCACGCGGTGGCTTCCTCTTCTTCCTCCTCTTCTTCCTCCTCCCACAGTAGCGGCCTGGCCGAGGGAGCCAGGACTGCAGAGCGGAACTCGGAGCCTCTGGCTCACGAGAACCCTGAACTTGGTGGTAGTGGCGGGAACAGCCCCTGCCCGACCTCCCCGCCTCCTTCTGCTTCTGCTACTGTGTCTGCCACTGCTTCTGCTACTACTGATGAGGGTGAGTGCCAGGCCAACGGGATTACAGAGCCCTTGCCTTCTAACAGACTTGAGATGGAAGATGTCCAGTCAGGCACTGCTGCGTTCCCATCGCCCTCAGACTCCGAGGTCCAGGCACCTTCCCTCTCTCCTGCTACAGCAGCTGTGCCTAATACACCCAAATCCTGGGCCAGCCTTTTTCACAACTCCAAACCTTTACCTGGAGGCCCACAGGCATACGTGGAGGTGAAAGCTGCCCCTGCTGCAGTGCCTGTAGCTCCTGCTGCTGCAGCTGAGGTGCTGGAGAAGGCATGTGATGTAGAAGACCCTGTTCTTGTGTCTGAAGACCCCATGGCTCCTAAATTGGCAGGTATGTTATATACACAGAAATCCTTGGAGTAGGTAACAGGTTGTTTGTTCTTACTTCCTCTAGGAAGAAGTACAGCAGCACATTCTCAACCACCTTGGAATTTTGACTAGAACAATGTCTCGGTTCTCCTTGTTTGCTCGGTACTCTGGCTTAAGTTTGTCGGAGCTTTTATAAGTTTGTCAATCGACTCGTTCTAGCCGAAATTTGATTCGCAGCTCGGTACACAATGATTCAGATTTACACTAGTTCTCACTCTGATCTCTGAGTGAAGATCACTGCTGTGTTGATCATGTTTCTCTTTATTTTTACATTTATGGTACTCTATTGTTATGGTCCTACAAAATTAAGGGAATACAACCAACCAAAAGGTAAACGGGAACTAAATTCTGTGCAGGCTGCTCTTTGCTTTAGCAACTCCCTATGCTAGCTCCCAGAGTTCACCAATAGAGTAGGTGTATAGCTTTTATTGTTAATCCTTTACTTAGTAAATTGTGATTTTTAAAAACTCAAAATTTGCTTTTTGTTAATAAATGTACAAGTGCTTTAAACAATAAATCATGGAGTGTATACTGTATTTAAACCCATTGGTTCATGAAACATTTAATTTAATATGGGTGTAAAGGAATATATCCTTATTTTTTATTAATCAGGGAGCGCCTGTACAATGCAACTTTATTCATGCATATAGTGAATTTTACAGTAGGATTTTCTTTTTTTTATTATTATTATTGGATTAACTCAATTTACATGATTCCTTATGGGAAAATGCTGCTTGGTACTCGTCTTTTTCGGTCCTCTACATGTCTGCTGGACCAAACTAACGAGAACGGAGGTACTACTAAATTTGATTTTGTAGGTTAACTTGTTGGGATGTTTGTCCCTCCTAAATGTTTTCCGGATTAGCAACATTAGTTAAAAAGCCAAAATGTAGTGTTTTAATTAATTAGGAAAAGTGTTCAAACCTATTACTGATGTGACTTCAGCGAGGTGTACAAGCACTTTTGTGCTCTGGATAGGGGCGTCAGCTAAATACTGTAAATGTGTATTGCAAAAGTAAAACATGCAAGGCACTGTATTTTCAGTAGATGGCAGTAAAAAGTCATTTTTCTAGTTAGTTTCATTGTAGGCCTTAATGGCTCAACCTACTCCATCGTCCTGAGGACACATTGTTCAATCAGTCTGATCCAAGTTGCATAAATTTAACTTTAAAATGAAAGGCGTGTGGGGCGAGAACATCCTGTATGCCACCCTCGATGGCAAGATTACCTTACAGCGCTAAGCCTGTGGCACTTTTGCTTCACATTATATATTTTCCCTAGTAATTCTTAGTCATTTTCAAACTACTCTTAAATGTTCATGG
This sequence comes from Parotocinclus spilosoma, assembly GCA_033117975.1. NCBI lineage: Eukaryota > Metazoa > Chordata > Actinopteri > Siluriformes > Loricariidae > Parotocinclus > Parotocinclus spilosoma. Next base: position 769,553 of record JAVSBV010000002.1, read on the forward strand.
CACTTTCCGGCATCGTGTTCCTCCCTAAATCCTGACTATATGATCAGTCATCCAAAAGGACGATAGCCAAAATTAAATGACGTCTGCATTACTGTCAATCTCACTGATGCTTAGGTACGCATTTATTACTAATAATAAGATAGTTGTGAAATCCTTTTGTAAGAGCTGTGTAGTTCTGGAAGTCCCTTGTCGATGCATGTTCCCGATTCATCCAAAAAGGCAGAGTTTTCCCTTTAGTCATCATAAAACCGATCAGCACGTAAACACCATGTCACTGATTTGGTTTGAGCAGCACATGGTGAATTCCACTTTTTACTGCTGTAGCTGAAGTAAATTGTGGTTTGCGGTTTGCGATTGGGCTCATATTGGTGACACACTGTGGTCTGTATCAGGGTTAGTGCTTAGATGCAGTTTTCTTTGAGCGCACTAATGGCTCTAAGAGGCTTATGTATTTATTGAAGGTAACATCTGAGGATAACAATTTCTCTTCCATGACTGATCTTTGTCCTTTCAGTGTCTCTCTCTTCATTCTCATAGTGACTATATCTCTGACTTTTAAAACATAAAATCTTATTTCCAAGTTTTGAATATAAACGATAGGCAACCCATGAAAATATGAGCCAGATGGACTTTCTTGCTTCTTTATTGCACATGTTCAACTTCTTGTTAACACATCTCCCTGATCAACCAATCACACGGGAGAAACTTTTGCATTTAATGATTTAGACGTGGTCATGATGTGATGAAATACAACCCAAACATCGTAAGAGAGAAGGTGATGGTTTGGTTATTGATGCTAGACTGACTTTAAAAAAAAAATCTTCTGATCTTCTGCTGATCTTCTGGGATTTTCACACACAACAAATTTCTTCACAGAAAATGGTTTGAAAAAGAAAATGGCCAGTCTGGTTTAAACTGACAGAAAGGCAACAGTAACTCCAATAACTGGTTAGACCCATCGTCTGATGGCTACTTCTATCAGGATAATGCATCGTCACAAAGCTCATTGATCTGTCTCTAAATGTCCCTCACAGTCACCCGATCTCAATCCAATCCGTTTGAGGTTGTTCTGAAGGTAGTGTTATCTTGTACTAGCAATGTGTGCCTAATAAAATGGCCAGTGAGTGTTATGAATAATCTTTAATAAGTGAGTCTCTGTAAAGTTTTTGCTAGTAAATATTAAAAACAGTATTTAAGTTTTCTAAATTATGACTGACACGTTTGCTATCTGCTTTGCAAAAAAAGTCACCATTGTATGTTACGTTTTTTGCCATCACGGAATCTGCTGCGTAGACAATCTCCACCTCGTCATGACGCATGGGGATGAACATCCTCACCATTATTTGAGAAATAGCAACACAAGTGCTGGAATGCATCTGTTCACCATCACACCAGCAGGTGCTCAAGTTCCAAAGGGAGTCTTGAATTTGGCACACACTGGTGCTGGTCGGCGATATCTGTGCTGACCACAGTCTGCTCGGAATTCTGAATTCATGTAGTCGTTCAGTGTTTCAAATATTGAAATGGCCATTTTTAATCAACGTCAATGCAAACAATTAACTGTTCAAATTCCAAGGTACAAATAAATGCCATCATCAACATAACATTAACACACAAGGGTCTAGTGATGCAAAAACGGGATAAGTTTTCTCAGTTTTATGAGACATTTAGGTACTATGCCATTGAATGCAATCGCATATTCTGAACAACAGAGGGCACACTCATGCACCATTGTCAAACGCATGTCCTTTTTTTCCCCCAATACGTCTTATTTTGTTTATTTTAGATTATTTCTCTGTAGGTTTTTATATAAGAAAATGGCACATTGTGTAAGTGTGTGAGTGTAGATAGATAGATCGATGAGAGAGAGAATATAAAAAACCCTCATGATATTGGTCTAATAAGGCACGGCTAGTATCTATCTCTTTCAGAATTACCTAATTTATAGCGTGCTTGTGCTCTAGCTCCATGTTACCATGGGAGCTGTGTTGCTATCGCGGTTTCCCTTCCTAGGCATGGAACAGTATCTTCCTTCGTCTGTCTGGACCTGCCTAGTGTGCCAGTCTAGTGATGGTCAGATAGAGATGGGACATCAGGCTGCCATATCGTACTTTTTTCTGAGCAACCTCACACTATCATGTATCATCAATGATAATATCTTAATTGCCATTATAACAATATGCGAGCTGACTTTATTGATAATGTCACTCCCTTTGTAAAAACACGACTTAAACGTTTAAATATTCCGAGTCCTCTTGCCAGGGCGGATATTCTACTAAGATACAGAATACAGACACCACAGGCCTCGCAGTCTACGTGGTTAAATTTAATTTCTAGACATGTCTCCTTCACTCACACACAGTCGTTTTGGCTTTGAAAAGGCAGATGTTGCTCAAAAGATGACAATTTGCAACTCGACAGCCCACTTATTTCGCAATGAATTAAACTAACCACCATGCACAATATGAAGATTGACAAACATTGGGCATAATCTGTCCACGGCAAGCTTAATCCAGCCAAGGTACTCGCACAAAAACAAACTTGCTCTGGCTCATTCTTTCTATTGAGGGCTTTAGTAATCAGCCATTAATATCCTATTACCAAGAGCAAGCTAGTACAACTTTTACAAAAACTTTGTCTGTGCTGCATACCCTTGATCCACCCTTTCGTTTCTTCCCAGAACTTATTGAGAATGTGAAACTGATACACAAGCCTGTGTCGTTGCAACCAAGAGGACTGATCAACAAGGGAAACTGGTGCTATATTAATGCTGTATCCTTTCCTGTGCATTCTCGGAGAAGAATCGGTTGTTTGGCTCGGTTGTTTGCTCTTTATATTGTACACATTGCCCTTGACTCTAGGCTCTAGACCCTGCAGGCTCTGATTGCATGCCCGCCCATGTACCACCTGATGAAGTCCATTCCCATCTTTGGTGAGACACAACGACCCTGCACCTCCACCCCCATGATGGACAACTTGTGAGTTGGCATTCATTTGTTCCACTACAGATTTTAAAATGCCCTAAATTGACTTAATCTGAAGTTTCAATTATTTTAATTTAATTACATTTTTTGCTCATGGCATCTCCTAGTGTTCGGCTCGTCAATGAGTTCAGCAACATGCCTGTCCCTTCAAAAGCCAAACAGCAAGGTGAGCCATTCAGACCCATCTTGGCTTCTTTTAGAGGGTTCTATGAGCAACCCGACTAATCTCTGATTTGTTTCTCACAGCTGCTGGTGAGAAGATGGTGAAAGATATCAGACCAGGCGTTCCCTTTGAGCCCACGTACATCTACAAACTCCTCACCCTCATTAAATCCAGCCTTTCAGAGAAGGTAAGCGGTTTATTTATCACTGCCTGTGTGCTGTGTGCTGGAAGTTATTAGTGATCACAAGCAACAGTTTTTGCCACCTCAGGAAAACGTTTTGTACTTTTTTGCATCTAATTGGCCAAGCGAACAAAAACCTTACTGTTCTTTTTTTGTTGCTGCTCAGCATACATGGAGACTTCCTTCCTCCAATTTCTGATTCACCTGCAGCCAAGAGAAAACCAATGATTCACTGCATTCCTTAATATACCACAAATGCTGTCCGAATTCATGCTGAGTCAGATGTGACTGACTGCCTTCTGTTGACTAATTAGTGGGATTGCTCTTACTCTCTTTGTATCAGGGTCGTCAGGAAGATGCGGAGGAGTATCTGGGCTTCACGCTGAATGGACTCCATGAAGAGATGCTGGCACTGAAAAAGCTTGTCTCTCCGCCCGAAGAGAGTATGTGCAGTTTTTTTTTTATTTGCTTAACATTTGCAGCAGTGTGACCACTTCACTTTGCATGGTGTTACAGCGAAAATTTGTCATCTCAGCCATATACAGTAATTTGCAAAAGTCTAAGGCCCACATTAGAAGACAAATGCTATTGTTCTAGCAATTGTAGCATCATCATACAAGTGTTCTCAGTCTTTTAGATTTCAACCAGAAAAAAAAACCTATGGTTCATATCCCACCTTTGCCACAGTTGGATCCATGAGCAAAGCCCTTATGCCACAATTGCTTATATTGTAAGATTGTATTAATTGCAAATTGCTTTGGAAAAAGGTGGCTGCTAAATGACATAAATGTAAATGCATTATATTATATATGGCCAGTATACTTTTGCTAAAACAGCAATTCTAATGGTGGCCTAAGAATTTTGCACTGTTCATAAACACTGCGAGAAGAAGCATGGTTAAATACACAGTATGGTGCGATGCAGTACCTTGTAAAATTAAGATTCACTAAATAGTAAAATAACCTCTGCAAAACTTGACCTTTCCTGCCATGAATTGGCTGAGGTGATAACATGGTGTGATGCAGTACATTAAATACACAATAGGTGTTCTGCAGAACATCTCACACACACAATAGGGTCAGACCCAGTACCTTCAATACACAGTATGGTTTAACACAACTGGGTCTGATTCAGTACCTGTAATACACACAGCACGTTAAAACAGTATCTTGATGTGGTTGTTTTTTTATGTGTATGTATTCTCTTTTAGTGCAAAACTAGAGAGAGTAATATGGCCAACAATATTGTTAGGAACATGTGTAAATTAGGTTTATTTATCTTAGCTGATGGTTATTAATCTGGCTTTGCAGAGCTGTCCACACCAAATGGGCCGGGTTCCCACACGAGTCCTGAAGACCCCCCTAAAAGAAAAGAGGAGGAAGAGGAAGAAGAGGGAAGCGAGGATGAGTGGGAGCAAGTCGGACCCAGGAACAAGACCTCCATTACCCGCCAGGCGGATTTCATCCGCACGCCCATCACAGATATATTCGGAGGGCACATCAGGTGAGCTGCTTTTATTTAGAAGGCTTCTTGTTTTTATTGGATCCCAGCTGGCAGTTGCTTGGAGTTCTACGTGTTATCTTGAGCTGAGAAATACATGGCGATGAGCAGTTTGCACGTCGTTGAGCCATTTGTTCTGTTCAATCCTTCTGGCATTCTGGCTTAGAACACCTGGTAGATAAAAGGGTATTAGGTGCTCTGTTCTTTGTATGTATTGTTTTTCAGCCATACTAAAAGAGCTGGGCAGCTGTTCTGGATGAGCCTTCGTTTTAATTTGGTAGAACATGAGCTTCTACCATGTTAATCACACTTTACTATCCTGGCACCTCCATTAGTCCCTAGTGCCTGTAACCATCACAATCATGAGCAGCTGTAGATCTGGCTCTCTCCCCACTCCTTGCAGGCACAGCCAAGTCGGGATTACCAAAAGCAAAACCTCCAGGCTCCTAAAGACGCACATGACGCCCGCATGCATTATATATGTGGTTAGAGCTTGGCATGTAACCCTTGACTAAATTTGGAGACAAATTGCCTGTGATGCTGTTTGGGTAACCAGGGTAAGCTCTGAATTCAGGATGAGTGACTGTATGTGATGGGATGGTGGACATGTTCTTGGAAACGTATGGATTCTTTATATTTGCCTTTTCTAAACTATTTAAGCAAGGCCTTTTGGGATTTTTTTTTTCATCTTTACTTTGAACTTGACAGGGACAGAGCATAATTTCTGTGAGCACTGTTAGATGCAGTTTGTAGTTTTCGTCTGTTTGTCTACATACTTTTAGTCCTGTTTCTTATGTTCTCCAATGGTCTGGACTCCACAGGACCACCACATATAAGGTAGTGTTTGTGAGGCAGATCATTCCCAGTACAGCAGTGACACTGATGTGGTGGTGATCTGTTACTGTGTTGTGGTGATGTGAGTGGATGAAATACACAGCTTTAAACACATTTCACTGCTGTACTGAGTATGGTCCACCATCTGACCATTATACCACCATCAACAGCCTGAAACATTGATATAAGGCACGTTGGATACTTGCTTTCATGTTTATTCTTTTGTCGTGTCATTGTTGCAGTAATGACTGGTTGAGTTACTGTGGCCAATCTATCATCTGCATCATTAGCTGGACCTTTTTTGGACCATATAAACTCTAGAGATGGCTCTGTGTAAATCTTAGATCAGCAATTTCTGATGGACTCAGACCAGCCTGTCTAGCATCATCAACCATGTTCAGGGTCACTTAAATCACCTTTCTATGCCATTCTGGTGCTAACTTTGAACTTCAGCAGGTCTTCCTTATCCTGTCTACATTCCTAAATGCTTTAATTTTTGCCATGCAATTGGCTGATTAGATGCTTTAACAAACAGTCAAACAGGTGTACCTAATTTGTTGTCCAGCAAATGTGTATATATGCTGTTTAGTGTAGACATAAAATCCCTGCAGTTATTGGTACCCCAGGTAAAGATGCATGAACAGAGTTGTAAGAATTCAGAAATTAACTGTTTGGTGAATCTTTTTAGTTTTGCACAAAAAAGATTGCTCCAGCCTTTACAGGGACTAAATTTAGTCAGAGTTAAAAAAAAAATCCCTATCAATAAATTATTTTTACCCAAACCACATATACCACAGTTATTGGCACTCCTGCTTTTAATACCCTGTACATTCTCGCTTTGCCAATAGACCACTTAGTCTTCTCACATGTTGATTTTTATAAATAAAGTTGAGTAATTTTTAGTCGACTGGGCTCAGTTCCATTTTCTAAGATGACATTTCATAATCTGAAATCAGACCAGACAGGTAGTGTAAGCCAAATGTAAACAAGTGGGAACAGGGTTATAGGAGTTTGATTGTGTAATATTTCTATCACTGCGTTGTTAGGCGGAACAGGATAAATTTTTTTTTTTTTTTTTTGGTAAGCTGCTAAAGCCAAATGGATTTCATCCCTGTAATTGGATTATTCAGTCCATGTATACTCAATTACTTGGAGCGTTCTACAAATATTCAAGTGTGGTAACCACCAGTGAGAGTGCAAACTAATCCAGCACTAGTGTGCAGTATCTTTCTTTGTGGCTACCCTCGTCATTCCATGTTCGGTCGCATTTCAAGCCAAAAACCTTGTAAAGGACAAGAGGATTAGAGTCAAGTAACCAAGCCTAAGCTCTTATTGTGAATATCTAAGAAGAAGCAAAATATAGGAAGAGACTTTTATGTTTGGCTCAGTTGGAGGATGGAGAAGCAGCAGTAATATTAATGGTGGTTAACACAGTTTCTCTGTAGGTGTTAATGACTCTTTATTGGTGGTTGAGTGTCTAATTGGTTAGTCGTGGCGCAATAGGTTTATCGATTAAAAAATGTGAATTTTATCTCTGACCACTATTTGCGTAATACATCAACACGGCCATCTGGAAAACTCAATTGTGTGTGTGTGTTTTCCCATGTGTTTAGATCGGTGGTTTATCAACAGAGCTCGAAGGAGTCAGCCACTCTTCAGCCATTTTTCACTCTGCAGCTGGACATTCAATCAGAGAAGATCCGCACAGTTCAGGAGGCCCTGGAGACTATGGTGGCTCGCGAGTCTGTTCAGGGCTACACCACTAAAACCAAGCAGGAGGTCTGTTTACGCATGCTATATTACCGCATTATTCTGTATTAGTTTTCATACTTTTAAATATATGCTTTATCTATCATGAAAGTGATAGATTGTGTTTTGTTTGGCTTCAGTGTCTATTATTCTTTGGGTCTGATGTCATCACAGAATGTGAAATGTCAGTGAAAGAATCTTTTATTGTTCTGTTATGTTTTACTCACACTTTATCTCTCGCTCTCTTTTCCACTCTTGTTTCCTTCTACTCTTGACTGTTGTGGCTCTAGATTGAGATCAGTAGGAGGGTGACTCTAGAGGAGCTTCCTCCAGTGCTGGTTCTCCATCTCAAAAGGTTTGTCTTTGAGAAGACCGGCGGCTGCCAGAAGCTGATTAAGAACATTGATTACCCAGTGGATCTGGAGATTAGTAAAGGTACGCGTGATTCTGAGAGCGCAATTATCTCACACACACAAATTCGTTAATGACGTGATGATCGTAATACAGTAAATGTTTTGTGTTCTGGATCACAGTTTTTACGATCGTGTGAGGTGCATGTAGTACAAAGTGGTCCCATAATTACTGCGTTCTACATTCCATGGCTAGCACTCGTAATCCATTGGGAACATAACTGACCGTTTCAAACAATTGATCATCACGGGGCGCTAGTGTTTGACAGCATGTCTGACACAAGATAACACCTTGGGCGTGCTTTACTAATTAAAAATACCGAATGAAATTAACCACAAGGTATAAAGTTATTGTTTGTGATAATTTATATGGTCTTATGTTAAATTACTGTAGTTTCAGTGTAATAAAGCAATGAATGCATTATGTTGAAACTTAGATTTCCACTCATAAGGGTTGTAACAATACACCTGGTAGCACATTCTCACACTTTCAGCTATAAGGGGTCTTACGATGCACTTTTTGGTAAATATGAACATTTGTCGACAAAAAAGAAGCAGCAAAGCGAGTACAGGTAGAGCTTTGAACAAATCTCTGGCAGATGCCACGTAAGCCACCATTCTGTTGGACTGTAAAAAAGGAGGGGGAAACTGGCTGTTTCTCCAATGTTCAACTTCTTCTTGCGCAATTTCTCCAGGAACATGTTGGGAACTGATTTAGAAAAATAAATAATGATTAAATAATTAGTAACACAAATAACACTGAAATATTTTCAAAAGGAAAATAGCTGCAATCTTGGAAATAATGACCATATCCTGCCCTAGTCTTTTAAAATTCTACAGTTTTAGTAACTAAGAATAAAAAGTAAGAATTAAGTGTCTGACATTAGTGTTTTAAAGTCTTCTAGTGTATGGTTTAGCATTACATTCTTGTTTAACAAACATTATGTATGCATAATATTGCATCAATGTAATTTGGTTGATTTAAAATGATAAATAGTGCCAAGAGTATGCCTTGTAGGACTGTAAAAGTTCCACATTATAACCCTGCTTTAATCTGGCCAGGGGTTCAAATGCCCAGAACGGCACAGGATTAAATCCACAAAGGCTTACTTGACTACTAGAATGACAGTAGCAGAGATTTTGAACATTTAAAGTGATTTATAATGCAATACAGATTTTATGAAGCACATTTTAATGTTAAAACACAGTGCTCCAAAAATATGGGTGATTTTATATGTCACATTTGAAATAAACTTTTGTGAGTGGTATGTAGGTCATAAGAGTCAGAAATATAAGTTTCGATCATTACTTATTCATAAAATGAGGCGTGCAGTGCTGGGCATTTTTTCTTCAACACGTGCAACTTCGATCTACAGTGTACAGCTGCCACAAACTGCTTTGTTACATTTGTCACACATGGCTTGACTTTTTATTTGTAACTTTATTCGTATTTATTATTTTTTCGCTTGCAGCGCTTAGTCACTGCACCCTTTGCTTCGCAATGTGCCGCTGTGGTTGCCTGGGAGTGCCGGTTACACGTCCTTTGCTTTTATGTGATTCACGTGAAATTTTTGTGCGTCTTTTATTCTATCACTGCGTTTGCTAAATCAGAAATGTAAATTTTATGGGTTGTTTGAGGTACACAGTAGGAGCGCTGTCATGGTAATGACCGACGCCACGGAACGGTGGTAAAACAGCTGGCTTGGGGAGATGAGACATGAGATGGCCTTTCATTTACATTTATAACATGTAGCCAGTGTGACTTACAGAAGTGTATTCTCTTAGCAGACATGACCTCATACTAGTACAAATAAGCAATTACCCAAGGTCACCATCCAACTAAATCGAGTTAGATTCACGGTTTTATATATATTTTTTTCTTTTCTTTTTTTCAGTGTATAATCTTTGTAGTTTGTAATATTCAACATATAAATAACAATGTCAGACTGAAATATGCTATTATATAAAAGACACAGATGGGTAGCCATGATTGATAGCTTGATGTAAAAGCTGTTACATTTTGGTTTCAAACCGGTCATAATGACCGCCTAAATGGCTAAGTTAAGCGCCCCCTGGACGGGGTGCCTCCTATGCCTCTTACACAGCCAGTCATGTTACCTTTTTACCCTGTGAGAAGGCATTGCCGGGACTTAAACCTGGGTCCTCATCTCCCCCAACCCCCTGCCTATTTAGAATTTGAATTTGAATTTGTGGACTTGTGTGAATGTTGTTCTGTTTTTTTTTTTTTTTATAAATGTACCTGAGCTATAAGGAGCATTTCATTTATATACATTTATTCAAAGCAACTTGTGTAGAGCTTTTACCTCCATTATTAAATTGCAGCTATTCACAGCCATGTATTTATCATAAAAATACACTCAGGCCTCATCGCTTAGCTTCACACCCCATCAGTCCACAAGACTGCGTCTGCTTTTAGCTCAGCTCTTAAACACTCCAGCTCTGGCTTATGTCCTATAGAGCCAGAGATTTTATAGCCAACTTGGAGTCTCATCACCCTTCGGTCCACTCTAAAACCTTATAATTTGCACTGCCTGAGAACATGATGGAGGATTTGTTCCGGGAAGATAAGTGCTCTGTAAGGGCCTGGTTGTAGTTTGGGGAAAATCCTGCATTCTCTGTATATGGCCTCTCCAGGGACCTGATGCTCCTTTTGCTCTGACCACAAAAATACAGCGCAAACCCCGAAGAGAAAGAAGGCTTGTGTGGTAAAACATCAAAATATAACATGAATCATGTTTAGGACCAGCTTGAAATGCAGAACAGTCTGGTTAGAAACCCTGCTCGCTTTTTGGCCCATTTAGACAGGATAAAGTGCACGGTCTGGAATTAATTTGGTAAATGCTACAAAATGTTTTGTCCCCCTCTTAACAGCTCGTTTTCTATCCCCAGACCTGTTGACTTGCTGATATTTACGAATGGCCTTGTTTAATATTGTTCTTTATCTTGCCGCAGATCTGCTTTCACCGGGGGTGCGGAACAAAATCGTGAAAGGCCAAAGAACCTACAGGCTCTTTGCAGGTACGTCTTTACCTCGTACATCAGAATGTCTCTCGTTATTTTAGGTTGTTATTCTGGAATGTCTTTAAAGATGCTAGATTGCGGCCTGTACCTTTGGAGCAAAGCAGCATTGAGGGCAGTTTTTAGCGCTTTAGTTTTGGGGCAGTGAGATGATTGTGGAAAACTTCTGTCAGTCACTTGTTGGCGTGAGCAGTTTTTTGAAGTGAAGTTTGTGTGCCAGGGCTTAATTGCTTGACAGTCCTCTGTTAGGTAGAAATTTGTCATGTTGGGTTTTCCCCCTTTTTTTCTGCCAGTTCCTTCTGGAACGGGAGTGCCCTAGAATTCTCTTACCGTTATGCTTATTTAATAAATGTATTATTAAGGAATACCCTTGAGTATTTTTCAACATTGTCCTGTATTTGTTCCGTGGGATGATCACCACCAGCATGATTGTTTCCCTCTTCTTATTAATGAAACAACGCGCCTGTTGACTCGCTCATAAAAGCCTAAAACCTTTTGTATTCTAAGGCTCTAAAAATAAATTTTTCGACATGGGGCTATAGTGGGGATGTTGTGTTAATGACGTCATTCTTTTGTTATCACCCTTTTCTGGTGAGATATCTATCTATCTAAAGTGTGTGTGTGTGTGTGTGTGTGTGTGTGTGTGTGTGTGTGTGTGTGTGTGTGTGTGTGTGTGTGTGTGTATAATATTAACATTTGAAGTGTGTCAGTGTTACCTTATTACCAGCAAACCATTTCCTGTCCCCCAAGAAGTCTGAGAACTGCTTAAGCATTCCTGGCAGTTTGTCCAAGTAAGATTTCTTGCCATTGTCCTGACAAGATGAGCACATCATACAATGTCTGTACAACAATCTATTCATTAACTTAACACAATTGAAGCTTTAAATATAACCATGTTATCTGACACTAACATAATCTCCATAGCAGAGCATAATGAAACCATTGAAGAAGTCACTGGCCTGGTTCTCCATGATGTCTACTCTGACCCTCTCATCTTCAGTCTCGCCACCTAGTGTCACATTTGAAAAAATACTGTTTTCTTTCATCTAAAAACAACAATTGTTACACCAAGCTCTATGTTTATTAGTTGGGTATGTTATGTATTAGCATTGTGTTCTAATAAATCTGATACATTTACACTATTATCACCATTCAACAGGGAAATACTAAAAATATCACCCCTTACAAAGGTTGTGCTTGCGGGCAATGTATCTCAGTATGGCTCTGGACTGCACTACCTGTCGTTCTCCATCTACAAGGTAAGGCAGCTAGAGGAAAAAAAGTAAAAGGAGTTACCTCTGTGTTAAAGATTGCCAAATTTTGATTCTGTCACAGGATATTTTAACTGACCTAAAACTTTTTTTTACTGGAAGTCTAAATCAAAGCACTTACAAGCACTAGCCTCACTATTAGCTACATCTGTTATAACCGCTTTAAACATAGATGTACACACACAGATCAACAAATCTGCAGCAACTGCATAATGTTATCTGGTCAGTATGGACCAAATCACATGAGACAATTCATTACACAGCACATACACACTCATTCACACTCTAATACTCTAGACATGTCAAATGATAACTGGCATGGGAAATTTTCTTTCAGAATTAGAAATTACAGGGTTTGTTTGTAAAGATCACAGGAATCAGTCTTACCATTTAATTTACAATTATAATATCACGATTGTATACTTTGTAGTTATGCGATCACATTGCACAGTTGGGTTGTTTATTACAAAAATCCCATTATAACACTTTGAAGTTTGAACCAAAAGCTAACATGAGGTTGTACAGAAATTTTTCTGGGAAATTAGAAATTGGACAAATAAGTAGCATACAGATGTAACATGTATAGGTTAGGTTGAACAAGCTTGCATATTCCTTCAACATGAAGACATAAATATACATAAATTTCCTACTTACGTTAGGAAAATGCATTTTAAGTTTGTGTTTGTCGTTTAACCATGTGCTTATGTCATACGTAGGTGCTGTAAGGAAAGAATATTACAAATTATTTTATTTATATTATTATAAATTATTATAGGCATCTTAAGTTCTTAAAACAGTGTGCTTTTGTGCTGTCAAATTGCTGTCTAAAGTAAGTTTTATAAGTTTCAGCAATTACCTTCACCACAGGAGTATAATTTCTCCTCGTAAGTGGTGCCAGTGTATTCCAACAGCAGTCGGATGGACTGAGCACGCTGAGAAAAGCAATACATTGCATATGTTAAGTATTGTTACTGCTGGAAGGTCAATAAATTATGGAACAACATGCATTCCAGATTAGTCATGCAGCACGGGACACATAAAAAACAACTCCTTAATGATATGGGCCAATTCTGGGCCAATCACTATACATAAGTACATGTTTACAGTACAAGGTTATAAATTTAAGATATTATAGCATCCTTATAGGTTCTGTACAGAACTTCCTTCAAGCGCCCTATAACATTATAATATAACTGGTTAATCAAGGATGTTACATCTGTTGAAAGTCCCTTGGCTAATTAGTATTCAAGTTCGGCACTTTGTTGATAAATATAACAATACGATTTCAAGTGACAAGCTTATATCTATACATAAGATTATCTCAAGACTGGTCACTCAAGTGACATTACTTATAAAGTATTTACATGACTGTACAACCTTAATTAATTACAGCTACTAACCCTTAAATAAGTTTAATCGTAATAATGTCATTATTATTACAGGTTTCATGCTACATATTTCTGTTTCAAAACAGCTTGGTATGTGTGTGCTGATTTCTTACCCCGCGACAATCCCAGTACACCAGTTTTGTTGTCATGTTCAAATTCTGAAGTGAAGCACCTACAGCTTTCCAACAGATGTGGATATGTACACTTAAATAGCAAATAAATGTCAGTACAACAGTGACTCAGCAAGTCTAAGCTTAAGAAGAGCCAATGAAATGAATCTAGAATTGAATATAATAACAAAAGAGCAAAGAAAACAGGTTTACTAAAAGACACAGATGAATAGGGATGGGTGGGGAAAATGGAAGTCATCATGACAATCATCCTGCAGTATGAATCTCAACAATTCTTGACAAAGCTTTAAATACGTGTTCTCTGACTTTTTCCCTTTGCTATATAATTTATCAGAAAGCCTTAGCCAGAACGACTTACAAATGATCTAAGCATTTAAAGGTTATGGAACCTGCTCTAGTACCCAAAAACATCAGCTTAGCAGAGATGGAACATGAAATCATGACCTACCGATTGATAGGCAAAAGTCTTAACCAGTATTCAACCACTGTTTACAGTTGCCATACAAATGTAAAACTATTGGGTTGGGATGACTTGAGATTGTGTTGGTTTGTTTTCAGGATATCAGTCTGATGATATTGAGTAAATTATGCCAGTTGAAAATTTCCCATGGACTAACATTTTAAATTATCATCAAGTTTTGATAAGACTGGAGATTGCTGCTGTTTCATGCTTCCATCAGCAAATCGCTCTTTGTGGTGAATCACACTGTCATTTGTTATCATTTTACTTGGTAAGAGACATATGAATTAAAACACCCAGAACCGGTACTTCCAGTACTGAACTTACAGATTCCAATTCACTTATTAGTAAACCATAAGGCTGGATAGTATACTATAATCCTATAATGCCATTCATGCCATTCTTCTGATCATGAACTTTATGACTTTATTTCACTAACTCTTTCATAGTGTATACCTTGATCTTATACAATACCTCAAACAGCACATGTACTGTATGTTGCTTCTAACTCATACAGAAGCAAGATACATACTGTAAAATAATTTTAAAATGTGTATTTATTTACTGACATACTGAGACCCAGAGTTGGCTATTTGCATGGTCATAACGGAAGGGCCTATATTGCCAGAATTATTACCAATACACATATACATTGTGTGTGAAACAAAATGTATGCTAAACCGGTGACTAAATATTTGCTCTATTTGACACTATTTCAGGATGATTATTTCATGTCTAGTAGAACCAGCTACTGTCACTTAATAGACTGTACATCTAGGTTCCAGTTGATTAGGTACAGCTACCCTGTACACACACTTAGTATTAATTTAATAAGTGTTACCTACCATATGGGCATAAAAGCTATTTAGGTACAAAATTACTACGTGTAGCACATCTGGACCATGTCAGAGCTATCACTGTACAGATCATCTTTTGGTAATGGGCTATTTTCAGCATATCTGTGATAGAGACATGGTTGTTTGTGTTGTGTTATTAGTCCTCTTTGGTTGGGTTTTAAAAAAACTGTATACCCTTTGGTCACATTACTAGACACCAGAGGCTTATCTCATTACATTGACTTAAGAAAACCTTTTCGCAAATGGAAAAAAAAGTACTTTTAATATGGATTATGGAAGTTTTTACTTTTACTTGAGTAAACTTTTTACTTGAGGATTTTTACTTTTAAACATGTTGCTGAAGTTGAACAACGTTGTGATATATTTCAGAAGGTTAAACTGATATTTATTACCTGGTGAAACTAAAGTATTCACATTTTAAAGCAATCTTCTAAATTAGGATAGATAACAGATAAGGAAAGGTTCACTCAGGTTTGTTTTATTTGCAATAAATACCAATTTAGTCACAGTTCCCCACATACATGAATTTATGATTTAATTGGATCAATACAGAAATAAAACATACCTTAATAAACATAATTAATAATTATACATTAAGATGATGTATATATATATATATATATATATATATATATATATATACA
>JAVSBV010000002.1:797392-810561 GCA_033117975.1 Parotocinclus spilosoma
GATACTAAAATACTTATTTTATTCTTATTTTAAGACTATATATATATATATATATATATATATATATATGACCAGTCTTGATATAACCTTGTGTATGCATGTAACCCTCTGTGTCTCGCTGATGGCTATTGATGCTGATGCAATTTTTAAATAAACCAAATATACCAACAAACAAACAAACAAATCGGGGACGGGATTAGAGGTGAACCTGTGATTGGCTGTTTTCATGGCTTACAGGCCCCAGCATTGATCAGGTGGGAAAGGAAGAAAGATAGACATGAAACCATGCAATCCCAATTAAACAACAATGTCAAGTCGGTTAACCAGTTTAAAGCGTGAGAAATACAAACCCATCCATGGCCACACTTGGAAAAAATGGGTTAAAAAATACATCTTGGCAAATGCAATGCATTTGGAATCAAGAGCTCATGGCATTTAAGAATTTGCTGTGAAGCACACTGAATTGTTACGTCATTTTGAACATTTTAAATTTGGGTCGTTTCTGTAATTCGGTGCATTTTGCATCACCTGCAGACAATGGTTACTTATTATTTGAAATTAATTATTATTTAATTGTTTTCAATATAATGCATTCTGCTCTCCAAAACAATTGTATACACTACACTAAGGTCATTAATGAGACACTAGAGGGCGAATTTTCTTTAGGTGATGAATATGAGGTATAATAAAAAAAATTTACACTTGGGTCATGCTTTACTGGGACCTTCTTTTAACACCCCTACCCTACCCCCACACTTTCCAAATATCAAATGGAATTAGATGCTAGCTGTTTATATTTAACTCAGTGCCCACAGATGAAACTGATATGTGTGCAAAGGCATTACGTACTATCTGTGAGTCCCTGTGGTTTTTGGGTGGACATGAACCACTCCTGAGCTGACCACAAATGCTCTCTCTTGAGGAGAGTGCTGCTGGCTCTTCATGGCCTACTTTGTATAAAAAAACAGCAGCCGTGATAGGATCATCATGTTATAGACACACACACACACATTGGTGACTTCAGTTTCCTGTGTACTTTTTAAGTCTGTATAGCAGTGCACTGTAGGGTGTGTTTGCACAGAAGATGGACGTTTTTAGAGCAGGCTTCCAAAGGTTGAAGCTATCACATAGCATGGCAGAGGAGATTCTCCATAGGCCTGCTGTGCTGTGTGCATGATCTAGGAGGGTAAAGAATCTAAGAGCAGCAAAGGCCAAAAGAGAGGCTTGCTTTTTTTCGTCTCTCTCCATCTCATAGGACCGCTCTGGCCAAGGCCTGCTGGAGTGAGGTCTTGTTTGAATTAGTTTACAGGCGGCTAAAATGAAAAGCAACCTGCTGTGATGTGAAGGGCCTGGCCTGAAAGCCTGTTCAAACCATCTCTGGCTGAAAGGCATATTTATATCTTCCAGACCGGTAATTAATCATTCTTAGTCGCTAGTGTTTGTGATACAGGAGGGGTACTGGCAAAGCATTGAACGTTTCATGGATTTTGAACTCACAAATCCTGTGTTTGTGATGCATAAAGCCATAAAGCACAACCACAATTTAAGATTGATTCATTTATGGCACGAGAGACATAGTGGTAACTGTAAATTGTAGCTTAGTTATTTACTATTATTTACGAGGGTTGTGATTATAATCAGTCTATCAGTATTCGTATCAGGCCCTGTAGTGTTCTTATTAACATATGAATTATAAAAGCATTTGAGTATGAGTCTGTTTGTTTCATTAGCTTAACTGTTCAGCCCTTGTGGCATGGTGCCTTGTCCTGCTGAAGGTGTCCTTCTGAAATGATGGTATGAACTTGGTTGGTCACAATGTTTAGGTACTTCCACTGTCCAAACCTCAATCTACAGATATCAGAGGATCAGTGTGTGAGAAGAAATAATTTCCTGCACTGTTACTTCATCAGCCTAAACTGAAGACACATGACCAGAAGCGTTTAGAGTCTTGCTGCTTGGACCAAATTCTGAGCCTCATATTAGCAGAAATATAGATTCATCTGACCGGGCAATGCTTTTTGGCACTTATTTGGGACTACGCTTTGCGATGGACGGACGAGTTGTGTGTTCGTGCACACTTTTGTTGGAACACCAGCATTGTATTCGGCTGTCTTTCGCTTGACCAGAACAACTCGTGAATCCTGATTTCACCTCTTTTGTTGGCAATTTTTGGACATTGTTGCACAATGATACCCCACAAGGCTGGATTTTTGAAACACAGGTTCAAGCTAGTCTAGCACCATGGACCACGCCTTTTTCACTTCATTTTCCCATTCTGATGTGGATACACGCTGAAAAAAGTTGCTCACATTTTATGCTGCACTTTGGTGTCACGTGGGACATTTTCATACAGGGAAGCTTCAGTCAAGAAAGGGCAAGTGGTGAAAGAGACAGTTTGTGGCCAAATCTGAATTGCTTGTTGAAATCCATGTTCTTTGGATCCTGGGAGCCCACAAAGAACTTACTGGGTTGTTTGACTTCACAGTTTGTGGGTTGATAGGCAGTTGTGGTACCAAAATATATATGTGTGCACAAATGCAAAGAGAGTTTTATGTAATAAATTCTCATTCAATATGAATTATTTCTGATGATCTAAAAGCTGGAAAATGCTTTAAAAGATATGAAATGACTGCTTTGGAAGAACTTTGCAACAGTAGTTTAGTTTATCTGCAGCTATACACGTGCTGTTGCCCATGTTTCTTGACGTTAGATGGGCATGGATCCTAACTTTAAAGAAGAGGACACATTCACTCACTTTTCCTGCTTAAACCTATTTATTACATCCTTGGAATATGAGAGGAAACTTGCTTTGATTACCCTCTCACTGTACCCCACTGGCAGTTTACTTTAATTAGATTACAGTCAAGGAATTACTGTGGCTCAGAATGCCAATTTGTGAAGCAGACTATGTAAAATGTGCTTTTCCACTTGCTGCCAAACTCAGGAGGTGAGAGAAGACAGAAGGACAGGACTGACTGCACTTACTGAGTTCCTCCCTTTCCATTAGTTCTTTTTAAACAAGAAGTCAGCATGTTTTAAATTATTAAATTAAAGTTTAAATTATGACCTGTAAACCTGAAAATATCTGCATAAAGGATGCTTTCAAGGTTGGCCAACAAGGTGCTGACATTTCAGAAGAAAGGTGCTCTTATCCAAATATACAGTTCAACAGGGCCCACTCTTTAGGAGTTTCAGTGACAGGATTAATTAAACTGAGTTTTGTGTTGAACGCATACAGAACCCTATTTTCAAAATTTAGAGTAGTGTTTGACTGTGTAGAGATGTTCATTAGGCACCAAGAAACACGTTGTTTTGTAGTAGTGTGTGTGTGCGTGTGTGTGTGTGTGTGTGTGCGCGCATGTATGTTTGTATGTATTAAGAAAATAGATAGATAGATAGATAGATATAATGTACACTGTTCACAAAACTTAGTGGATAGTTCAAAATTAATTCTTCCCAAATTTTTTTTTGTCCACACTGTAACATTGTACATTAGTATTCATTTTACTCTAGCATGTTATTTACATTTACAGCATATAGCAGACACCCTTATCCAGAGCGACTTATAACTGATACAGTCTTACAATTCAAGCAATGTTAAGGGTCTTACTTAAGAACCCAACTGTGACAGTTGGCAGAGGTGAGATTTGAACCCAGGAGCATCAGGTTCATTCATTTGTTCAAAGTCCAGTACCTTAACTGCTAGGCTACCGCAGTCCCATGTTATAAAAGTTTATAAATCTTACAATATAATTGATGTATTGCACAGTGCTGTAGTATTTTTGGGATATTGTATTTGAATTAATATAAAAAAAAGCTATGTGCAAAATTTCTAACTTCTGTGTAACTATGGTTACTATGGCTTCTAAGTGATCTTGTTATACAGTATAGCTTAGTTGACATTACCGGTAGGTTTGATTTGATACACAGTACTGAGTTAACAAATTGATTTTCTCATGCTTATGTGAGTGAGTTTGCTCACATTTGTACTAGATTGTTCTTACTCTATGTTTATATACTTTTTGTGTCAGTTAATCATGTTTATGTATAATAAGTTCTAAAACTTCCTGTATATTAATTTGAACCTATATGAACTAATTCACAACCACTTAGTCTCTGGTTTACCTGGCTGATAGACAGTGTTGCTTGTAATAATGTCTATCAATGCTTTGTGTTACTTCCATCAAACAATATCAGATCCATCATACCCTCTTCTTAAGTGTTATCGCTTTCCCTTTACAGAATGCTACTGTATTTTTTTATATTCATAGGGAATTTCCCTTATTCAAAAATGTGTAGATTAAATGTAATTAGTTTTACACATGTTTTCAGCGATATTTCTGACACATTTAATTATTGTTTGCATTTTTTGTAAGTTTTCAGTTTTCTTGTGGAAGATACCCTTTACGGTAGCATAAGGACTATGATAATGTCTGGTCAGTGTGTGATAATGCGCTCATTAAGAAGTGCAAACCTGCATTATGTTACTATAAAAATAGTCATAAAAATTAAATGGCTTATTTACCTTTTAAAATAGTATATAGTTATATATACTGCTCCCAAAATTATGGTATACCCCAAAATCAAATAACTTGTGAGCAGTGTAGAATATACACTCCATATGGGACAGAAACACACACAGTTATCAATATACAGGACTTTCATTTTTAAGGGCTGCACTCAGCATATACAAAATACATTTTACAAAATATACTCTGCACTTTGTATACCCCCCCCCCCACACACACATTGTAAAAGATTGTCATTTACACAGTGAGCTACTGTAACCAAAAAAACTCTTCTTTTTAAATATTACATTGCCATTAAAGCCTGATTGTGATATGAATTGGAAATGGCTGTCAAATACCCTGTTCTGTTTTGTGTAAACCGGAATTGGAGGTTTGAGTACCTGTGACCTGGATGGGTGCTGCATAGACACAACTGGACACGTCTGAAGGAGGAAAGATTATGGGGCTACTTTAGCAGCCCCTGTTGGCTAAAGAAGGATGCTGAGAGTGTTGCTATTGGTTTAGATGTGAATATATGCAAAAACTTGCTTCTACCATGGCGCTCATTCCTCGATTACCATTTTGTTGATGAGCCTGAAAGAGTTTTGCATTGCAGGTGCAGTGGGCGTGTGAGCTCAGAGGCCGATTGTGTTGGCAGGAGATAAGGGAGTGTGTTCAGAAATCAACTTCCATGTCAAACTGTGGGATTTGTGTGTGTGCAAACTGCTAAGCTCTCATTATACTATTCAAATAAGATAAAGCAGCACAGTTTATTCTTGTAGTTCACTAAACTGACACCTTTCATTCAGCGTTTGACTTGAGCGAAAATAGGCTGTCATCTGGTCCTGAACTGGTGCCAAGGAAAACAATAATTGTCATGAAGAATAAACTCTGAAATATCATTATTACCTTGAGCTGTGTTGCTTCCAATAACAATCTGACTTTTTATTTAGTCTGTTACAAATCTGTAATTTACATTGAAAATAGTGCCTGTGTGTTTGAAAGAGCTGGCCAAGGAAAGCATGGGAGAAACGAACAGCTGTGGGTGATTAGAGGAGGCCTTGGGACGGCCAGGGATTCAAAGTAAACATGGAGCCCTTCCACAGTCAACAACATTTACAAATGTAGAAAAAGAAAGCTACTGAATTTGGGAAGAATGTGCGATGGGAATGGACAGCATGAAGGTAGCAGATGGCAAAAATGAAAACCATATAGGAAAGTCCGAAATGGGGCTCTGGGTTTATTCTACTTACAGTGGACACTGCTGAGTTTGTCTTTCTTCTTACCTTGTTGTTGTTTTTTGCATGACTTCAGGGTAGCTACACTTTTTCCATGAATATCCTCCTTTCCCTACTTTTTGATTAAAATAATTCTCAGCTATTGATCATTCACTGTGTGACTATATACATATTTACAAAAAGTAGTAGAAGCATTTATGCGGTGCAACAATTTGTGCGCTATTGAGTCACAGTCCAAACAACTGAAGGTTCAAAACCTTGCCCGAGGGCCCAGCAGTTTCAGCTTGCTATCGATATCACTTAGTACCTCGACCTTTTGGTCAGTAGCCTGGTAACTATCCTCTGTGCTGCTATTGTCCACATGAATAGAACAAGTAGCAGTCATTTTAAGACGAGGGAAAAAAACATGAAAAATGATATTTTATTATATTTTTTAATATAACATTTTTATAAAAATTATTTGATATTTTCACTTACCACTTACCATATAGATGCACTTTTTACTTTTACAATAACAGACTGTAGTTTGTCTAATTCTTTACATAGTTTTAGTCCTTTTAGTCTGTTCTCTAATGGTGGATCTGTAATTGTACAACCATGAAGTGCATCTATATGAAGCCAATAAAGCCAATAAACCGGACAAAAAGTATAAAAACAAGGTGTACGTAATAAAAGGGACAGAGAGCATATAGCGGCCCTAGTAATTATCTTTAAGAAATTGGCCTAAAGGAATGCTTTGTGCAGTGCGAACATTTATAACCGAGCTAAGCTGGTCATCTGTAATTAATAGCGTTGCAATATTTCAGAGTAGAACCGAGCCTTCTCTAAGGCCTACCTATATTAGATGGCTCCTTAAAATAGAGAGACAGATGTGGGATTTCTGTCTTCTCAAAAATGAACACTTCATCTTTTTATGGGCTTGGTTAATGAATTTAACCACCGTGTAAAATGTAGTTCACTGACTCTAGCGTGGGCGGCATTGACCTTTAATTCTTGTGAATGTTAAAGTGTAGCAAAGCTTATGTTTGCGTATCACTTGTGCTTGAGTATGTCTGTATGTGAGACTATCCCATGCTTATTTGTAACAAGCTGTAAATGGTATTCCAATGTGCCTGTCCTATTGTAGTACAACCACCTCACCTGTATGTTCTCTCTAAACTATAACTTATGTAAAATGGCTTTTTCATCTGTCTGATCTACCAGTGTTTATTATGCTGTATATCAGTTTTTTAAGCTTATTAAAATTAACCTATGTATTAGGTTGATCATACTATCCTCTTAAGTTTTGCTCTACAAAGGGTAGTAACAGTACAGTAGTTTCTAAAATAGTTGTGAATTTCCACAAATTAAAAATTCAATGGTATTAGGGACTCTGAGTAGGTGGTAATGTTCCACTTATTTTCAGCAGTATTTCTGGATCATTCATCTAACGTTTTCCACACAGGATTCTTGTGATAATACCTTTGTATTTCCATTGCAGTGTCATAAATAGGCTATGGGATAATGGTACTGCTGGTCAACATCAGTTCTGCAAACTTTTTTTTTTTTTTCACATTTGATAATGGGGCCTTTAAACGATGCATACCTGCATCTCAAGCAATGATCTAACTGTGTCCTGAAAATGTAGTTGTCAGGAGTTTTGAATTTTGTAATGCAAAGACATTCCATTTGACTTGTAAATTAGCGGGCTAGGCTGAGTGACAGAACTTTGATTTTTATTTTTCCAAGCCTGGCACAAGTTCAGAGGAACCAGGCTTAACATTTGCTTTTTGTTTAACCCCGGAGCTTGACAAAAACAGGGCTCAACCAGCTCACCGGAGAGAGTGGAGAAACATGGCACACTGTTCTGCACCCATTCATTTCACTCTTAATATGTCAACGTGTCACTTTAGTAGTGCTTGATGTTTCCGTTCCAGTTTCTTCAGGGTAGGTTTAGAAGACTCTTTGGCCTATTGTACTGTGCTGGGTAGCCTACACATTTGGTAATTTGGTGCAGAATCCTAAAGCATTATAATTTGGAATCATGTTTTTCTATACTTAATGGTTTTTAAAATATGTGAGTTAAAGGCTAAAAGTTTTTGTATTTCAAGTGCTTTCCTAACATGCTCTGTAATTCCTGATCTGATCCATGTGTTTTTCCTTACAAGTAAAAGAGAACTAGATCTACTCATAGCTCCATTTAATGGACAGAGACAAATAATAGTTATGATGTTTTATGTCTGTG
This sequence comes from Parotocinclus spilosoma, assembly GCA_033117975.1. Classification (NCBI taxonomy): domain Eukaryota; kingdom Metazoa; phylum Chordata; class Actinopteri; order Siluriformes; family Loricariidae; genus Parotocinclus; species Parotocinclus spilosoma. The sequence continues at coordinate 805,363 of JAVSBV010000002.1, forward strand.
GATCTAAAAGCAATCCCATTTTTTGCAAAGCCTGTATGGTCTTAATTTATTCAATTTGAGCAATTTTGCTGTTTGACCAGCCCTAAGCCTTCTGCTGCATTGCCAGGGACGAATGTAACTCTTTTCTTTCTGACCGGCTACGCTGCCACGCTAACCCAGCTCATGTGGAGTGTGGGAGTGTGTGTGGTTTTATGACTTAATGACTCCTGTCGGCTCTGATCAGGGAGTTAGTCTGAGTGTTGCCAGCTGTGGTACTTTCTTCATATGAGTAGCCAAGATGCGGAGCTTCCATCAGCCTCGTGGTGGAGATGGAGCCTCACTTTTGGACTTTCAGAGAGCTTGTACTAGTTTTATATAAAGGTATACAACTTTAATGACCCTATTACATTCTGTAGGACAGGACATTAACCAAAGTGGTTGTTGACTGTGACCACAAATTTGTATTTTGATGCTTATGTAAAAAAATAAAAAATAAAAAAAATAAAAAAAAAAAAAAATATATATATATATATATATATATATGCTTTACATACACATAAATGGCTTTGAAAACAGTGGAACGCCACCATCCACACAACATCTAAGGCCTTTACTGTCATATGACCCCTCCAATAAACACAGAACACCGCGGTTCTTCAGTTACATGCACACATTAACTGTCACACACATTTTAGAACACGCACGACGGAATATAACAATGAAAGAACACGCCTCACTGGCTGCACACAATCAAGAAAGACTGAGCACACTTAAAGAACCACCAATTATTACAACAGGCAATGCAAAAAGTACCAAACACTTTACATTTAAGTAGGTAAATCCAGAACAGCGCTAATCGCTCAAATAAGAGATGCTTGAAACTTCTAGGTGTATTTGGGTGTCTGCGGCGCTTTTAGTGTTAAGTCCACCCTTTTTAATTTCACATCTCTGCTTGTACCTGTATCCTAAAAGTGTTCATTTACAACACAAAACGTAACCGGGTTTCTCCTTTTAAAAAATTAACAGAAATTAAATACAAAAACTTAAAAGAAAACTTAAGTATGACTAATAATATGGATTGTGGTGAAAACACATATGCTAAACATTTTTTACATTCGACCAGTCTACAGTTTAAAGATAAATTTATATTTCCTATGATATTTAGTTAATTGTTAAGACCTCAGTCATCATATGCTTAACTGTAGTTGGAGGATATCCAGAATCTACTGAGCACTCTCAGGTTATTGCTCCGGCAGTACAACTACACACTGTGGCATATAAGAAGGTATCAGAGTTATTATTAGAGGTAAGACTGACAGGGTGATAATGACTTGTGAATAGATCTGGCTTCTCTTCCCCAGGTTTGATCTGTGGCGTTCAAGGATTATGGCAAAACTGTTTCTCATTCTGTATTTTGTGCTAAAGACTGGATCAGTTAAAATCTACATTTACTGGACAGGAATCATGCTTGGCCAGGATCTGAAGACGGTAGAACTGCTACCTCCTCTATAGAAGCCTGCTGTGGGTAGGCTGGGGTCATTAGTTTTTTTTGCGTGTGCTCGGCCTTTTGATGTTCCCTGTTCTCTTTAGGCAGTCTGGCCTGAAGGTTATTTACTATCTCTCTAGCAAATTTCCAGTTCAGAATAATTTGAACTGAGCGTCCGTCAAAGGAGCAGGCATTTAAATATATTGGTCTCGGTTAAAAAGGCATAAAATGAGAACCTTTGCGGGTACATGAGGTCTATGACAGGGACCAGGGCCGAAGCTGGCGCATGAGGGCTTGGTAAATGCTTTTTCCCCCCCATCTCCTTAATGTCAATGCTGAACACCACTGGCCTTGAGACAGGTGCGACACCCCACTTTGCTCTCCTGAGGGAGAGTAGAACACGTTCTGTGTGTCTTGGGCTGCTGCTATAGAGGAATCTTGGTGCCTTGATATTTTATTTAGAAACTTGCATGAGGAGAGTAAGACCGGTTCAGGTCCCCTGCTTCTAAGGAAAGCTCTATCCACATCAAAAGATCCTTTCTGTTTTCTCGGTGTGAGCAAGAAAAACTTATCATGGTACACAAACTAAAGTGATCAATGGTGGAGCGTTGAAAGAGCATGCATCAGCTTTTTGACAGCTGCTGTCAGTCTTTTGGAAAGCATCTTGCATTGTCTTTTTCCCAGGAACCAAAATGTAGAAAAAGAGCACAAATCAATGCACGTCACATATGACCCATCATACACATGCATTTTTAAAGGCAGGACGTTGGTGTGTATGGCCTGGCTGAACAACCCTGCTCAGAGAAGGGTACACTGGCTTTATTGCAGCACTCTGGTAGACGACAAATACATAGTTACGTCCTTTCTTCAGATAATCCCTTCAAGCTGATCACTAGTGGTAGACTGATTAATCGGTCAGCTGGGCAGCACAGTGGTTCTGTGGGTAGCATAGTGACCTCCCAGCAAGAAGGTCCTGGGTTCCGTTCTAGGTGGAGTGGCCTGGGTCCTTTCTGTGTATAGTTTGCATGTCCTCCCTGTGTCTTCGTGGGTTTACTTTAGGTGTTCAGGGTTTTTCCCCAGAGCCCAAAGACATGCATTAGGTTAACTGGTTATACTAAATCAGTGTTATTTAAATGTGTAAATCTATAACTGGCTTTGTTACTTTGTGTATTGATTTAAACTTGTCTGTTATTAAACTGGCAATTGGTGCTGATAGCCAGATTAATTAGAACCAAACCAACATGGCCAGGCCTAATAATCGGGCCAATGAATGCCATTTTGAGATTATCGGCATTGCCCTATGCCTGCATTCATATTAAAAAAATAGTAGCGATGTGAAGAAACAGTTTCTTAAAAACAGAGATGTTGAAAGAACATTGTGAGGGTGGGGTCTTTCATGCAAAGATGATACCTTTTGTTACTTGCATTGCAACTTGCTGATCTTAACTAGGACTTTTGGAAACAAAAAGATCCTTCTACCATGTGGCATTACTCTAATATTGTTTTTTAAATGGTAAATGTTTTCCGATAGACGAGATGATTCTATCTGGTAATAAATGCTGCTGTTGTTGTTGTTGTTGTTGTTTAGTGCAATAAAATGTATGTATTAAAAAAAAAAGACAGCTTAATTTATAGCTTAAATATTGTAATTTATCATTTATTATTTTTTGTCTATTATTAATGTTGTGTTATCGACATCATACACAGCTCACATAAATTAATGGATATTTCAGAATGAATATGAAGAGGATTTCACAAGAACTGCTGGACAATCTGATTCTGTCTATGCCCCATCACTGTCAGTGTATTCTGGCAATCTTGGATGATCATACACCCTACTGAACAGTCACTGTGTGGCACTCAGGTCCTGTTTAACAGGCTTCTGATCACCCCCATGAATATATCACTTACTATTCAATAACCATAACTGAGCCTCTTATTTCCGCCATCATGCAACTTTTTTTGACTTTTCTGATGATCTTTATTAATTACATAAATTAATTATATTCATTTTGAAATATCCTCTATTTTTGTTGAGCAGTGTATATCGGCCATAGGTCACCCTGCTCTCTAAATATCAGTATAGGCCATTAAAAAAAACAGAACAGTCAACCATTACTGATTGCCTAATTTATCTTCTAGCTACAGAGATGGTCCTAAAAGCAAAGGCAGTCCATGTTACAGGTAGCAAAAAAGCAGACACATTTTCAAGAAAAGCAGCCAAAAAGTTCATGTGCCATTCATAGTTGCCCACTACAGTTTCAAAACCTAGAAACTTTACTGCCCACAAAAATTAGGGGATATTTCAAAATTAAACATCAAACAGCGATAACAAGATGGTGACATGCCAACAAGGTGATAGTAAATTGAAATCTTTTGCAATTTTATAGTAAATAGGCCCAAAGTCATAACTGAGCAAGCCTAGGGCAACAGCGGCAAGGTAAACTTCCTAAACATTACAAAGACAAAGCCTTGGGAGGAACAAAACTCAAAAATGGACCCAATTTCTTTGGGCAGCCTTGATGTTATACACAAGAATTAAACTATTTAAGTTGAATTAATATGTTTGCAGTAATTGTTTAAATACACATAAGCTAAATAAAATTGTATAGAGACTATGATAAACTGAATACAATATTAGTGTAATAATAGAGTATAAACAAAGTAATACAACAGAGAATATAAAACTGTTAAAAATGTTCAATAGTGTATATTAATGAATTCTAGAACTAAAAATAAGGCAGTGTTAAATCGTCCGGTTCACAGAGTCAGCGGAAAAAGCAAGAAATCAGAGAAATTTTTGACTTTCTAGATAATCTTAAGATAAAATGCTAAATTTAGTATGTTAATCTGTATTTCATTTAATTTTCCAAATAGAAGAAATCTGTACAAATGTCAATGCCATGTGTTTATATAACCTACCTGTGCCAGAACAGCAATAAACTACTCAAACTGTCTTCAAATCAACTGCAATGAATGATGAAATAATTTAAGGTCCATAAAGTAATTCTTTTGGGGTTTAGGAATAGACATAAGGTCTGCAGAAGGTAGGACTTGAGTAAACCATTAAAGGACTTTCATTCCAAATCAGGAACTTAATTTTTCCCCCTCTGTTTTTTCCCTGAGTGCTTCTCAGTGATTCTCCACCTGTGCGGATAAAGGCATTTTGCATGAGCAGAGCAGTCCACGTGCAATCTTTTGGGGAAAATAAACAGCGTATTAGTTCCAGGTTATCTTGGAAGCATATTAAACGGTCAAGAGAGGTTCAGAGAAATCCACCCTCAGGGGAACCGGGGACGGATAAGAAATATTGGAAGGCAGGGGATTCATCCTTTTTTATCCAATCCCCTTTCTTTCTCTCTCGCCGTCTCTCTTCATCCATCTTAACTCATCTGCTTTTGCCATGTGTTGCAAATTAACTGCACCTCTTGTACTAGCCCCAGCACAGATCTTTCTCCCTCCATTTTATTATGGAATGCTGAAATATGTTCCAGAGACAGGTTAACAAACATGTTTAGCTTTGTTTTGATCTCTCCTTCTGAAGAACATTTGGGATAATGTGGTTCCCGAGAGGATATGAATGGGATAGAGTAAATTGTATTTTTTAGGATGCAAAAGCTTACCCATTTCCCCAGTTCATTCTTCCAGTTTCAGCACAATATCAGTGGCTGATGAGCTGAAGTAGCTGAAGTAGATGAGTGTTAATAATTTTCTCATTTCTGCGCCATCTCTAA
>JAVSBV010000002.1:825394-847015 GCA_033117975.1 Parotocinclus spilosoma
CAATCTCAGCACCCCAAAATTAGTTAAGAACAACTGGTTTGATGCCCGAAACATTTTGGCTGTTAACCAGTGTAATCTATTTGTAAGCTAATTATACATTTTCAGTGGATGTAGGTGATGTAAGTGTAAAGTGCGGTGGTGCTTTAAGGTTGTAGAGGTGGGAGTGATTGTTCAACTGCTTTGTCACGCAGTTATCTAATCGGCCAGTCATATGGCAGAATGCAATTGCATTTACGCATGTACACATGGTCAAGAAAACCTGGTGAAGTTCAAACTGCAACTATAATTCACAGGATTTCACTTTGGGCTCTCTTAATGTCCATGGAGTATCATTTATCAAATGATGCTCAGTTGGTATTAAGATTGATGCTGACCATGTTCTACATGCCACGCCACAGCTCATATCATCTCAAACTGGTTTCTTGAAGATAAATGAGTTCACTGTTCTCCATGTCTCCACAGTCACCAGATCTCAATCTAGTGAGCACCTTTGGGATGTTTTATAACTTTTATAGAATATTTGCATCATGCATTTTCAGTTGACAAATTTGCAGCAACGGAGTGTTAAAATCTTCTCAATATGAACCACAATCTCTGAGGAATGTTTCCAGCATCTTGTTTTATCTATGCCCTAACAATGAAGGGCGTTCTGAAGGCAAACGGGGGTGTGATCCGGTTCTACTTTGGTGGACATAATAAGGGGTCGGTAAGGGTAGGTGCATAATATTAGCTTTAACAGATTTTATTTATTCCTTTGTAATAATTAAATGAGCACAAAACACAATAGCTATAATACCAGAACAATACCTTTTATGAGTTTTATAGGAAAATTGGAGAACCATCAGCTTATAAGGAAGGAAAGTATATACTGTACAATATAAGCTGATACTGGAAACAAATTCTAATAATACATCCTACAGAATTTGGAACAGGAATGATGCAGGTATCTATTATGCTGTGAGAGGCCAGCGCTTAAGCCCTTGCCCCACCGTGGCACCCCCAATGACGGTTTGAAATGTTGGTTAAAAGAATATGTAAATGATGGCAGATTACAGTGGGCAGTGAAAGAATAACAACTAATTGGGTACAGTCTGTTTGATGTAATACATATTTAATAGGAGCTTAATTCTTTTTTATGGCTCCATTCCATTTGCATTGATTAGTTTTGATTTCATTATCGTCACCACCACTGCCTGCTCTGAAATTTAACTCTTATCCTGCGTAATGGGAAACACAGTAGATACATTACTATTACCCAAGTGTTTATGTAGTATGACTAATTTTACTCCTTCATTTATTATATTTAACTAACAATACTCTTAGTACAAATTTTGGCTCCTCTAGGCACTGCTGCCAATTTTTTTTAAATACCAGCTCATTTAATTGGTAAAGGATAAAATGGAATAGTCGGAATCCAGTAGCCTCCTATGCCTATTAGAACTAGTGCTTCAGCTGGGACAGTGAGTGCAAATATGGGCAGGTACAGTTGTGACAAAGTTTTGAGAATGGTGCACATTTTGGTTTTCACTATATTTGCTGTATCAGTTTTCTTGGTGGCTATTTGTATTAACTATAGATTGATCAAAGGAAAATGACCTTATCACAAAAACTAGTACATTTCAGCCCTACAAAATGGCCTGCTAACTTTATTTCAGGAATCTCATTAGCTCAGGAGAAAAGGGTAATGAGGACAAGACAGCTGATATCACTCTGGCATACTGATTGGAAGAGCAGACTGGTTGCTATAAAAGGGGAGAGGTTTTATTTTTTCTTCTGTTAACCATGGTTACCTCCAAGGAAACACATGCATCAAAAGGGTTTTACAGGCAAGGGCATTGTTGGTTGTAAGACAGCAGCCCATTAATCCTTCATCAAATCATCAACAACTTTGAGGACAGGGGTTCAATTGCAGTAAAGAAGGCCTAAGGGGGTCCAAGAAAGTCAAGCAAGTGCCAGGACTGTCTCCTAAAGAGGATGCAGCTATGAGATTGGGTCACCACCAGTGCAGAGCTTTGTTCATGAGCAAGTGTGGGCGCATCTGAATGTATAGTGAGACAAAGGCTATTAGAGGATTTCTTGGTGTCAAGGAGGGTGGCAAAGAAACCACTTCTCTCCAAGAAAAATGTCAAGTACAAACTGACATACTGCAGGAAGTACAGGTATTCTACTGCAATATGTTAAAGTTATTTTCTCTAATGAAGCCTCCTTCAGACTGTTTGGGACATCTGGAAAAATGATTGTCTGGAGAAGAAAAGGTGAGCGCTACCATGAGTCCTGAGAACCATGAGTAAATGATGATAATGTGAGTGATGATACTCAACACTCATGAATGCAAGTACAACATTTGTACTGAGTATCTGTAACTAAAATTATGCTATATTTCATACAGGTGTCTAAGTATTTCTTATTTATATTGTATATTACAGCTTTTCAAATGGATGAACCATTAGTCAATGCAAATCAGCAAAACAGAGCTAGAACCAGAATGACTAATAAAAGTTTAATAGGAGGGTTAAATATAACCTAAACGGCACACACCACTGAATTCCTGCTTCCAGCAGAAGAGCAAATCCTAATCAAGGTTTAAACAGAAATAAACTGCTGTTTCACTTTACGTATGAAAACAATCCAAAAAAAACTGTATAGTTGAAATATCTTAAATTTTTTTGAGCAATTTACTAAGCACAAACGAAAACTGCAATCATTCTCCTCTCATAATTGCATTACTGAATCTTGTGATTTTCAAAAAAATCTGTCAAAATGATGAATAACTACTATAAAACACACTTTTCCTTCAGTTTTAAACTGTGAATTGCTAAATGGCATAAAAAAATAACTTTCTCTTTTAATATCGACAGCATTCTGGTATGTTTCTGTGACTGTTTCCGTGTAGAGTCTGGCACGTCCTCCTGGGTTTACTCCATGTAATCTGTTTTTCTCCCACAGTCCAAAGACATGCGTTAGGTTCAGAGTGTGTGTGTGTGCGTATATAAATAGTTTCTACATCATCTTGAATATCAACATAACCCTATATCTGTCGCTACAATGATAATGTACAATTACTAATGATCTACTTTAATCTAATTGCTGATCATTGCTTATTCAGTCTTTCATGAGACATGGAGAGCAGGATTAAAAAAAAAAAACAACTTTAAAGAGGAGAAGCTGAAGCAACAGTGATGGCCTACCAATTTGGGCCATTAGGGGCCCCCTGTTCTCTTCCCAAACATTTGCATAATTGTGGTGGTAAAGACTGCTACTGCAAGTTGGTTTAATTTAGGTGCTCAGGTTTCCTTCCGTATCCCAAAGACATGGGTTATGTAAATTGATTGCTCTAAAGTGGACTGAATGTGAATGTAACTAAGTGGTATTCTTGTTCCTGTTGTGAATAGCCATTGATGCCAAAAGTTACCTGTGATGAACAACAAAAGTTAGTAACTGAGAGTGTTAATAACTTTATGATATTTTGCCAATCTGATTGCAATGTTTTTGAGACAATTCTGGTCTTCTTTAATATGCTGCATGGACACCTTCATATTGGAAAAACCTACCCTTGATCCAGTATGGTGGCTTTCAAGATGGTGGATGTTTCAGACATAGCCTTAAAGATAGGCCGCCTCACCCATTAATTGCTAGGGTATTCAGGTATGTCACTTTCCCTTTTGTTTCTGGAATAAAGGGGTGTCCTGTGGCTTTTGACTCAACCTGTACGTGATAGGAATAAAATTGAACAGTACTGTACATTTGCAATGTTAAATTTATCACAGTTGTACTGCTGTGTCTGGTTGTGGTAGAAGTCGACTGTCTGTACGTGAGAAGGAATGAACAGATGCACACATTTCTGCTACTAGTTGGGTGATGCAACAAGATCAGCACGAGGAGATTTCATTGTGCATGCCAGATTGCCAGCAACAGATTTTACTTGTATTTATTAGATAGCTGAGCAAATGAATCTTATTCTGAAATGTGTGTTTGGAAATTACATGGAGAAATTTCTGTTTTGCCCCGACACCTATGTTTCCTCTCCAGAGGCCCAGATAACCGCTGATCTTCTCAAAGCCATTAATGAAAACCGTATTCTATACGGACTCTGAGGGAAGACCAATTTGGCCAAGTGGTAATTAACTCCCTATCTATCTAGGGTCTGAATTCTGAAGGAAGACTCAACTGCCCAGCTTGTCCAGTGCTGGGTCGTGGACCCTCAGCCGATAAGTGAACCTGACCTGAAAGCTAATAATGTATGCCTGGAAATTTAATCATTTTTAATGTTTATTGGATGTTTAATTCCAAACTGAATTATGTTTTATTGCTAAAGGTACTTAAATAGTTAATATCAAAATCACAGATATAAAAATCACAGATACTAAAATTATAACAATTTTCATATTTAACATTGACCTTGTTTCACATAGCATTTTGAATTAAGAAAGAATAAAAATAACATTTACAGTAAAAACTAAAAAATAAATACAATGAAACCTCAGGTTTTAAAACAGTGAATCAAATCACAAAAAGATGGTGCCCACATATTTGGTCATTTTATGAGCCTCACTCCAATACAAGTCCCCATTTTACTGTCATTACTGCGTTTTGTGCAATTCTAGGTAAGGCATGTCTTTTTTTTGGTAACACTGACACTGTTCATATTCAGTGCCTGTAATACATTAACATTACGGGTACAGTTGTACGTCAGTGCTCGACATAAATTCATTCCAGAAGGCATATTGAGTGCCATAAAAGTATGGAGATAATTTTTCCTGTAAGCAATAATGAAATTTGAGTTATCTGTTCCAGAAGCCCAGAAAATCCACATTGCAAAAGACATTATATGCATTAATGGAGATGCAGTGTATATTTCAACACTATGTATTTATGGGTTAATAGAACTATTATTAAATAAAGAAACTATAAATCTAATAAATAAAAAACTACAATTAGACGAAACACGTGTTTATTATAAATACATTAAGATGTGGCTCTCACCTTGTTCCTCTTCTTGGCTGTTGTCACTAACCACCTTCGGACCTGTGGTGACTTTTATATGTAAAAACAATTTTAAAAAACAACAACAAAGTTTACAGCTGATTCTAGCAGTGATCTGCACTGAGTGAGAGTTACTGTGGGACTGATATGCTCCTGTGTTTCGGCTGGAAGGTCTTAAGTCATGCATTTTGGTTCATGTGAGTTCTAGCAAATGTGCAGTGTGCCAAGATAGTTTTATCTCAGCAAAATGTCAAGAATCGATTCTGACGATTCGCAAAGTGGCAAATGCCGAAGTATAAGTGCACAACCCGTTTTAGGATGATCCGGTTTCCGATAATACACAAATGCATTTTCAGCCAAAACCATTTTCTGAATTTGGAATTCTGATTTTTCTCAGTGTAAGTGATACTCTGTTTGATACTCTTGCACATGCTGGGAATCTGGCCAGCAGTCAGCTGACTGAGTTGAGCAGCAGAGCCAATGTTTTTTTTCACTTTTTAGTACATTGTTTATTCAATTACACAACATATTCAACACTTCAGAAGAAAATAGGCTCTGTGGTAGTGATTTTGCCCAACTTTATTTAAATGTAAATGTTTTAGGCGTGTTTAAGGCTATGTTTTGGTATTTACACGGCTTACAAAAATGATGACATGAATGAAATATCCCCTTCTTTTTATTACCAGTATATTATACCCCTTGGTTTGCGATATATTCAGCTTTGTCTCATCATACTCCCCATTATAAGGCAGGGAGCTCCTGTAATGGGCTTGTTTGTAATACTGCTGCCAAACAACGTTTGATCCGTACACCCGCTCCCTCTCTTTGTTTGGGTGTGTGTATGTATGAGGCACCCCCAGTTTGCATTCAGCAGACAGCACACCAATTAAAACATTCTTGTGTCCGCCATACAAGCTTTATTATCAAGGTGGATGTGTCTAATGATGTGGTCAGGAAGTGTTAATATCAATCAAGACTTGTCCACTCATAGCAGCATGCCACAAAAGGAGGTTTCATCCATGTGAGTGCCAATGATATGTTGACTGATTCATGACCACTGGTGGTCCTGTAGTAGGATGGGGCTAGGAACAAGCAGTTATGTGTACAGTTCATTATTGTATAAAAAGGTCACTTGTGTGGTAATTATAATTGATAAAATAATTAAGCCATTCATTCATTTCATTTTCAAATCAAATTTACTCTTGCTGGAAACCAGGGCTTAACTTGCAATCCAAGGTGCAAGAAAGGACCCCCCCCCCTTAAAAGAGTGCCAGTACATCAGAGTGCATATGAACGCACACATGCAAACTCGAGACGCTTTAGAGGGACAGAATGACCTAACACTTACCTTTATAATGTGTGAGGAAACCAGAGTACACAGGTGTGGGGAGAACATGCAAACAGGAGAAATCTGGGGCAGAAATCAAACAAGTGATCTTCGGAGCTATTATTATCAGGAGTTAGCTGTTATTTTAGAAATTTAATGTAGAACAGATCTGATCAACATCGGGTTTTTTTTTTTTTAACGAAAGAGGTCTTGAGAATTATGATAAATCATAATAGGAAATAAAAATAAATTTTTGTAACAAGGTGTAAATGGCTTTTTAGTGTGTATGTATAACAATTGCAGAGCTGATCACCTAGAGGGCACTGCTACATGTGTGATATAATTTCTGAAATAGTGTCTGTAGAGAGAAAAAAATGGGAAAATAAACACTGTTCCAAAAGAGATAGCAAGAATGCATGGCTTCATCTTGAGTATTTAAGATGTTTCACTGACAATACAACAGTAGCTGTATGTTCCTGTCCTATTGTAAGTAGTACTACCACAACCTGTATATTCTCTCTCATCTAGAGCATTAGTGACTGGTTCACATTCACTTGTTGAGTCTCTGTTTTAACTGTCTGATCTTTTGTGTTTTTTTGTAATACTGTCTAGTGTGTTTTCCGTTTCAGTCACTCTCTTCCATCTGTATCTTTAATGCAACACTTGAACAGTCTCTTCTGAAAAAAAACTCCCTTGTATTTACATTACAAACGCATAAAAAGACAATGTGACTATGGTTTTTTTGGTCAGTGACCTGTTTCATAGAACGTAATGCTGTCGTTAAACAGTGCATACCTGTAATATTTGAAGAAGCAGATTGAAGATGATGGTGCATTCGATTTTCCTATAACAAAACAGCTAGCCAAGAAAGGAGACGTGCAGCTAGAGAAGGATGTAGCTCATAACAGTCAGATGATCACATTTTGCATTCAACCGTCTCCCTTCCTGCAGTTATATTAAATAATTTGAATAAGTAAATGGTACAGTGCACTTTTCTGACCGCTCCCAATCCCACACAAACACTTACAGGGAAACGCGGATATAAACATACATGTAGTCACGCAAAAATGCATACACAGAAAATCCCATTCTCTTCTGAGAGAGCGATAAAGAGATACAGAAAGAGAGTGAGACACACACACATCTCTACAGCCATTCACTGCATTCCTTGTTGAACCAGCCCATATGCAGGCTCATTCAATCGGATATTTGATTGTTTTTCTCATTTTCTGTCTGTGCCTCTTTCTCCCTTTCATTTTTCTCTCTACCCTATCTCTTTCCATTTTCTCCCCTATCAAAACTGTTCCTCCATTTTCTCAGAGAAGAATGCAAATTCATTGAAACACTGATCAGAACTTATTACAAAATGGAGCCTTGCTTGAAGGAGGAATAAAAAAAAAGTGTGTGTCAGTATGAGGAGGCGATGGAGAGGAGGGGCCAGGGAGCCTGCAGGAGGGGAATATTGCTTGGTGGCAGAGATGGGAAAATTAGATTTATTTTTTCATGGGGTGCAGAGAGATGGGGGATGGTGATGCTTTTGGGGGGTTGGGGTCAGTAATGGTACCATACGGCTGCTTTCTTATATATATGGAGAAAGATGGAAATGGAAATAATTTGCAAAGGCGACTTTGTCCCATGCCGGGCCTGTCTGTCTGTCTGTCTGTCTGCCTTCATCTGTTTGTCTGATTGAACTCCTGACTCCTTCCTCTGCTTCCTCAACCCTTTCATCTGCTCCATCCCAAGGTTACCGCACATCTGTACATATAATCATACGGGCTGTGTTCAGGGAGACACGGGGGACTGAATTTGTTGTGCTCCTTCTTCCCACATTGTATGCCGCCACCGCTCTGCCTTTATTATATATTCAAACCTTGGTCCAGTCTCTGTGTACCCCACTGTGATGAATGAGCCTGACCTTGGCAAATAGAAGGGCCGGTATCTGATCGTTTTAGATGCTTATTTTAAGAATGTCTTTCTCTGTAGTTAGGTTACCGGTACTGAATGGTTGTAGATTGGAATCCTGTGTAGAATGGTGCATATTTTAAAGTTTAAAATTGACTTGGAGGTGTCTGCTGCATATGTGAGCCATTACTCAAGTAGAACACTTTTTGCACTTTACACAGACAATATTAAAGTAGCAGGTTGTTCTGGAATGCTCTGAAGGTTACTCAGGTATTCCATACAGTTTAACACATGGTAAATAGACTATTTAATGTGTGTTCCATTTTAACATACATACACCATAGAGATGGTTTTAAAAAAATCTTACACGCCTTAAACTGAATTCTAAGTGTGCCAACTTACTATTTGTTGATTTTGGGCCCAACATGTTACATTTTGGTTGCCTTTTTCATCTCTCCTGCTTAAAGCAGCTTTGCACTTCCAATTTCTGGTCAGAAGATGGCATTACCTGGCCAGCTTTGCAAAAGCACTCTTGGCAATGCCTCTCCGAGTCATCGTCCTTTCTCTCGCTTTCTTTCTGTCGCCCTCTCTCCCCCTCCTTTTGTCCTCCTTCTACCTCCATCCAGGGGACCAAGTCAGTGAGGGTGGCAGTTCTAACAAGCTGCCTGGGACCGCGCTGCTCAAATGAGCCAAATCAAAGAGAAAGGAGGGTAGGGGGGATAGGTAGAGCCATGAACCCCCTGTAGTGAACAGCCATTTGGCAGAATATGAAATGAATTCATATGGCCTGACATGATAAGCCCAAGAATAACCATCTGAAACGTATTCTGTCAGGCAGTCTCATAAACAATGCACTGGGGTTGGGTAAATGTGAAGAGACAAAAGGTATGGGTCAGATTTTTTTGCATTTTTAGTGTTTTTCTTACATATTCTTAGTTTCTTTACTCTGTTATTGTTTCTGCTTAATTTTATTGAATTTATTTTGTCCTCATATACTGCTTGCCAAAATTAGGGAATATTTCAAAATGCGATGGGGCATGGACAGGATTAAATTGTCGAGCAGTTCTTGTGGGATTCTCTTTGTTCATTTCAAAATATCCCATAATTTTTGTAAGCAGTATATATGGTGGGAGCGAAAAGTCAGTTTATGTTTATTATTATTATTATTTTTTTTTAGAACTCTTAAAACCAACATTGTGAGTGAAGTTGAATTTGTGAAAAATAGAATTTCTGCATTAAGTTGTATTTTGCTTGTTCTACCTTTTGCTCTAATGACAGCATGCACTACTGGTGGCTTGTACTCCACTGGTTTAATTCATGCATGGTCAGTGTGATGTTCCATGTTCCCCAGCGTGATTTAACAATATTCCAAATATCATCTTGTGATGTCGCTCAGTGTCTCAAAGTGCCCCATAAATGCTTTGACTGTGGAGGCACATCCGTGACAGTCAGCACTCGTTGATCTTCTTTGGTCTACAGTTAGTCGTTACAAAGCTTTGGGGTGTTTTGGGTCATAATCCTGCTATACTACGCATCTATGAAGATCCAACCAAGCATTTTCACCTGTCATCTCAGACTTTTGGCCCCCACTATATGTGGAACTATGTATCATACTGACTGCTCTTTAATAATGATCTAATTGTATAATATAATTACATCTGGTCATTTGGCGGTATGCCACAAAACAAATAAAATACTGATTTCCCTAGTAAACTCACCCAAGTTTCTTATAATAAATGTTTTAAAACATTTAATGCACTTGCAGAGAGAAGCCTGGTTTGTTTATTTTCGTTCAGTATTCACAGTAGTGTTTATGTAGCATGCTATTAATGGCTATCCACTGGGACATGGTTATATGGTCATTGCATCCCTTTATCTACTGTTGGTAGGTAGACATCTCCTGGCATCTGGCCACCTCTGGTGATTAAAATGCTGTTGCTACACCATTGTTAATAAGGTAGGGAACTTAATAGGAAACTTTATGCCAATGAAAAAAGTCTTGTGAACATAAAAAATCTGTACCTGTTCACTATTAACAATTTCAAATGACTATCAGGGAGTTCTTTACTAATTTTTAAAATTTACAGATTTTGAGGTTCGCAATAACAGGAAGGACCTATTTTGTTTATAAGATCAAAACTACCTGGCTAATACTGTGTAGTTCGCCCTTGTGTTTCCAATGATCTGAGCTATCAAGGCATAGAGTCCACAAGACCTGCAGGTGTCATGTGGTATCTGGCACCAATACATTAGGAGCAGATTGTGTAAGTCCTAAAAGTGGTGATGCTGGGACTTTGTGGATCAGGACATGTCCAGCACATAAACCAGACACTACATCAGATTGAGATCTAGTGAATATATGGAGTTCAAGTCAACACCTTGAGGAGTGTGTGCTTGTGATTCGTCATTTCCCTCAAACTATTTATGAACAGGTTTTGCAGTGTGGCAGTAAGCATTATTCTGCTATAAAGTTATACTGCCATTTAAATGCCACCACCATGAAGGGGTGTACTTGGTGTGCAACAATGTTTATGTAGGTGAATCGTTTCAAAATAACATCCATAAGAATGTCAGGACCACAGGTCTCCCAGCAGAACCATGCTCAGAGCATCACACTGTCAATCATATGTCACACTGTCCTGTCAGTGGTTTTAATATTATGACTGGTCAATGTGTATCCCAAGTAGAAGCTGTTATTTATTAATTTTGAAGTCAAGGACTTGAGCCGTGCTGTTCAGTAAATATTTGTATGTTGATTTGGGAGAGTTTAAGAATGATAAATACACTGCTCACAAAAATAATTTCAAAATGAATATTGTTACCATATATATTTTGTCAGTCTTGTAAAAATGTGATTAGTTATTAGAATGCAAACAAAAAATATAGGACAGCTATATGTTTTATGCAATATTTAAAAAACAGAGGTAAGTATTTAGTGTGACCTCCCCTTACACTTTAACAAGCATGCCTAGTTGACCTTTAGAGTCCTAAGAAGCTTGATCAGAAATTTTCGTAAAGACTAGCAACAAAAAACAGACAAAAAGAAGAAAAGAGTACAAAAAATAAGATAAGCTCACAAAGATTAAAATGATCAGAGGAAATGACTACAGAGGAGATTACTATTGACTATTGAGATTACTATTGATAGAATAGTTAACATATGCTTCTCTTAAAAATTAGGGGATACTTCAAAATAAAATTTCCCATAATTAAATATTTTTGTGAGCACTGCATTTTTGATTGTTATACCATAAGACTAAGACTTTTGCACTGTACTGCATATAAAAATGAGTCCATAAAGGGGGACATGGATGTCCAGGACCTCAAACCTCTTATGAAAAACATTCATATGGACCATTTGGCACTACATGGCAGCTGACATCAGTGCCAAAAGAGCCTGTATAGTGGAGGAAAGTCACTGGGGACTTCTCGTCTTCTTGCATTTTTTTGCCCTCTCTTTTCTATTTGTCTGTCTCTCTGAGGCCAGGTCAGTCAGAACAAAATCACATTTACATGTGCATGAGGAAATCTAAAGGAGGCTCATCATCCTTATCACAAACCCATTGATATTGGGCATTGTGTTACATGGTTTACAATAGACCATGCATGGTAATATGTGCCTGTCCGTCCAATTCAGCGCCCTGAATACACAATATACAATCACTTCTGCAATTAGACAATTATACCACCATTAACACCCCATTTTAATCCACATCCTCCCTCTTGTCATTTCCTATGAGTGAGTTTGAAGAATTGCAGAGTGATGTCACTTAATAGTGAACATCCTCAATTCTGCAAGCTGCTCTTTCAGTGAGATGGAGTATAAGTAAATTAAAGGGTAATAGCAATTACAGTACCTTCTCACACGAGCTGCGGTTACCATCTAGTCTTTGAATACTATACCGTGCCTCAGACGTGCTGAATGCCAGGAAGCAGTAACCGTCCTGTAAGGTTTGGGGGAGACGAAATTGTGTGTCACTCTTATGGTCGAACGTGCTTTTTTTAATAAAGTAATATGTCCATTTGATATTTTTTCATTGTTTTCAAATCTTTCCATTATTTTGCTTGAATATGTTTTGCTTCATGTGCTCACACACAATTTAGTTCCCGTTCATAATCTAAATAGTTCTAACAGCAACCGTATGTGTTCAGGTGCTGCATGTGTGCAGCTGAATTTAAAATATCCAGTAAAAAGGGAAAATGGGGGTGCATGTCAGTCATGGACTATAAGTCATTTCTAAATGCTTTTGTGAGCAGTGATGTCTGGAGAGCTTGATTTTTTTTCTTTCTCTACTCTTTCTGTTTTTCTGCCCAGTCCACCACAATGGTAGCAATCTTGTCAGAAAGCTTCTCCATATGCCTTCGACTGAGGGTTAGTGGGAGGGGGGGATCCGAAATCTGGGGCAATTCATTCTCCAATCTGCCCCTGCACTAACCCTTTCCTAGCTGTTCTTGCAAGGACTATTTTCTTTCTCACTAGCCCATCTGACAGAGACACAGGTGATGAGATGTCTGCCACCTCTCTACTAATCCACAGTCCTTTCATTTTCTGTTTCTTCCTATAAGCATATTCACACTGACTTTGTCATGTGAAAATTGAGTGTTAAAAGTAAAAGGAATATCATAATGCATTTGCTTTGATTTGACAATTGGAGGTCTTCTAAATGGTCGTGGAAATTGTTTTTTCCGACCGGCACCGATGTGATTTAATGTTATGCAGTCACTATTACGAAAACTAGATGAAAATGGATAAAGAGCTGGATAAATGTAATGAAGTAATTAGAAATAGTGAAACGTTGATTGTTTTATTAAACTGTATCATACATTATATTTGTAATTTATTAGAAAATAAATTTAATGGTGATTAAATGTTAAATATACAATTAAATAGCTTAAAATTGTTTTTCATCTGTAGACAACAGATTTGCAAAATTGATTTAAATAAGCAAAAGTACCTTTGTTCTGATAAAGGCATTAAGCCTGGCCACTTACGTTACTGATATACAATAAATAATACTAACAAACTATTTATATATAAATATGGTCCATACCACAGTCAGGCTTATTTTATTGTTAAAAATGTTTCAAATTTATCATGGTTTTTATAATTTCAATGTCAGTAACACAATAAAAGAAATGTTTTCATTTGCATTTTTATTTGAAATATACAAACCATTATCTGTGTGTGTGCACGTTAGAGTATTTATTTCTTTATATGGAAAGACTCAAAAAGACTAAAACTAAGTAAATAATACAATTTGAATCAATAATAACATTTAAATTAGTAGTAAAATTAAAAAAAAATTATTTTTTTTTTAAATTATTTTGCATTGTCTCAAAGCAGCTTTACAATATTATATAATCTTAAAAGCCCAATCTTAAATTGAGCAAACCTACGGCGACAATGACATGGAAAAACTCCCTGAATATAGAAGGAAGAAATCTTGGGAGGACCAAGACTTAAATATTAAGTAAATAATACAATTTTAATCAATATTAAAATTTTAACTAGTGGTAAAATTCAAAATGAAGAACAAAATACATTTAAGATAAGTGTGTAATACAAAATATATATTTATTTATTTATTATTATTATTATTAATTTTTTTATTTAACTTTCAAATATGAATACAAACATATATAAACATAAATATATAACGTATAAAATAAAACAAGAAACAACTAAATCCTAATGGCATGATCCCATCCCCTCCGGTGTCTAGTAATGCATCACCTCTTTCCATCTTCTGCCACTTCTCTGAATAACAATCAAAAAACAAGGACCCCATTTTTATCATCCCCACACCTTTTTGTCCCATCATCTGCTGTGAAAGCCATGAATCTTGCCATTCAGAATTTCATCATGGCATGGCAGGGTGTGAGAGTGCGTGCTAAGAGGGACTTGGATATGACCGCCGAGCCCAGACCAACATACTTACACACAGACATTTGTCTTCCTATCATTGTGAGGAATTCTGTTTGTCGTGACATTATTGTAGGTACACTGCTCACAAAATTGAGGGGATAATTCATTGTGGGGGATTTCAGTTTGAAGTATCCCCTAATTTTTTGGAGCAGTTTCATTTAATTTTACACCCAATCTTAACCCTATCCTCATTAATGAATTAATTAATTAATGATCCCACAAGGTAAAAGAATATCAGATCCTTGTGATACAGTAATGCATAAACTTCACACACCTCACTATACTTGTGAGAACGTTCCATTGATACAATGATTACCGTAGCTAATTACCCTTATGCATAACCTTAACCTTAGTAACCTTAATCAAGTATTTAGTATTTTTTGATTTTCCAAAATTAAAGTTGCCATTTTTGTAAATACACAATTCAAGAAGTAAGAACTGGCAAAACAGTTCACCTATGTCAAAACTGATTTTGAAGACATTTTGAAGACAACAAAGGCATTATCTAATCTTGTTTGATCTTCACAAGTATATCAAAAGAAACCCCTACACACACACACGTGTATGTTTGTCTTACTATCCTTTTGGGGTCATTCCAATGAAAATTGCTATTGGAGCTAAATGAATCGACCCCTCACCTAGGTCACCAATCACCTAATCCTAACCTTAATCTCTAGAACCTTTTAAGGTAGTCGTTTTGCCTTTTTTAGTTTAGTTTTTTAAACAAAGTTGCAGTTTAACCCTCAACACCACAACCATCATCAACACAGTAACATCCCATCGCACACTTCAAAACTATATTGGCTCTACAAGTTTGATCCCAATCCAAGACGTGGCATTACGTGTGAACAGGAAAGGCAAATTTGCATTTAAAATGATTGAATTGAATAACCTTTGTTGTTTTTAGACTGTATGCCACATTGCTTTGCACGCAAAATGTGGCAAAACGAATTTCAGTCATGTCCTCCATTCATGTTCTCAGTGTCCCTTTGTTCTCCCTGTAAAGCCACTGCGATACTTTGTTGAACTTGAGCATATTCTTTAATTCTATCTGTACACAAGGCTAAAATGATTTACTCTGACAATAGGCATTTTCCCCCTGTCTTCAGAGAAGGAGCTGTGGCCCTGCAGACAGCTGTCATTTAGCATTAGCCATGTGCCATTCGCTGGAAATAATTTGATTTCCAATTGCACTTTGAAAGGCTGCTGGTGATGTGTTTATTATGGCTTTATGGAAAAACACCAGGGCTCTTAGTGGTCCATGCACATAAAGGTACATTCTTGATGCACTAATTGTTCTCATTCCATATAATCACCTTCTTCCCAGCAGAGAGTAAATTATGTATTAATTACGCTAATTAACGTCTCTGTTAGCCAGCGATTAGGATAATTTTCTCAGCGTTAAGCACTTTGACTAACACCAGTCAAGTGTGTGTGGGAATCACCCTTGATTTGTTAATGATATTAATTATCATTAGCGATGTAAAGGGATTAATTGTGAAAATTCCCAGCTGTAATTAACACTTTCACATCGTTAATGAGATTCTTTATGAAGGAAGTCTACAACGGGTATACATTTCTATCAAACCTATCAGATGATTAATTAAATGCCACGTCTCTCCAAGAGTTCAAATTTGAGTTCTCACAGTTTGCTTAAGTACAGATCTCTTAATGAGCTCAAGTCAATGTAATTATCAGTACTGTGTAATTATACAGTTAGCACATTAATTGATCTGTGGATGTTTCTGTAGCTATTTTGCCACTGATTTTGAAAAGAAATGTTTAAAGAAAATAGGGTTAGTGTCCCGATTGTGTCTTCTGGTTGCAGAGGGACACAGAGGTGGGTAGGCCAGATCGGACGAATCATTCCTTCGTGCTGCAGCCATGCCCCCTATCCAGCCCTGTAATGGACTGTGTTCCCATTTCAGGGTACATGCTGCAAGCTGTGTATTTTGGGCCTCATGTCTTTGACCAGGTTAAAATGCATGAGATAATGTAAAAAAAAAAATCTGTTGTCTCTCTTGCATTGCTCTCTGTGCAGAATAAGAACAATAATTCAATTCAATTCAATTCAATTTTATTTCTATAGCGCCTTTTACAATAGAGTATTGTCTCAAAGCAATAATTGCATTTAGACGAACTTGCACTGTCGTTATTCCACTGATAAAGTCCTAGAAGGGAGTTTCTTTTAAAGACTGTGAACCCAGTGCCACAACCATGCACAGAATAGAACCGAATCAATCAGCACGCAAAGAGCAAATGTAGTTTTACTATGCAAGTTTCATTTGTAATGCAGTCAGAGATATTGCAGTTTTTGCATCTAATATATTTCAGGCTCAGCTTTCAGGCTCTTTCTCTGGCTTCCTCTTTCTCCTTCTCTCACATTGTCACTGTGTATCAGTAGGGAGACGACCTCTGACCTAGCCCTGAATTTAGGGAGCAGACCAAGCCTCGTCCATGTTCACGGCATATTACATTGAACTCACAAAGATGTATCATTGACAAATCCAGAGATGCAAATACCTGCACGCACCCTCTTGTTCTTTCTCTCTGCTTGACCTTCAGCTAAAAAGAGGCTTTTGCGTTTTGAGCTTGGATGAAGTACAGTTTTTGAATTATGCAATTTGTTTGCTCCGTTTTCAAAAGGACAGAAGCTTGGGCAAACAAACCATATTCCAGCATAAAATCTGGACGATTTTGTGTATACGCTATTTTGCAGCGAGAGAGGGAAGTCTGTATTTGGTGCGCGTGGTTTCCTTTGGTCAGAAAAGATTTGATTGAAAAATGGCCGAATGACTGCCAGCTGCAGTAGTCCAGGGGTGTCGAGAATTTTCAGCAGCTCTGGATTGGTAGGTGTGTATATGCGCATGTCTGCATGCGGCAGGTTAGGGGGTGAAGAGAGATGGCAGCTAAAATAAGCCAGTTTAATAAACAGAAAGGGCAAGACGGGACTGGTAGTCCCCCAGTAGTCTTTGGCACAGTCGACTTCTTTTCAGTTCTCCCTAATATTAGCTTCGTTAATATTGACCTTGGATAGCGAGTGCTATTTGTTCACCTTTAATCCGTGCCCAAATAAACCAGGAAAATGATCATGCTGTGGATGAAGCTCTACTCGGTTAGGAGCCTTTACTGCCATAGTCTAAAC
This sequence comes from Parotocinclus spilosoma, assembly GCA_033117975.1. NCBI lineage: Eukaryota > Metazoa > Chordata > Actinopteri > Siluriformes > Loricariidae > Parotocinclus > Parotocinclus spilosoma. The sequence continues at coordinate 842,678 of JAVSBV010000002.1, forward strand.
GATAAGCTGCAAAACATTTATATTCGAGAAATTACATTACTGTACATGCTTTTAAGTAAGTCAAAGAAATGTTTTCCTGTCTTAAACCCTGCTTTAGTTTATACAATTGGACATTGCGTTTGCAATGTAATATAGTTCATTCTATATAGCTATTAATATTGAATATAGTTATCTCTATTTTCTCAGTAGCCTCTTATATAGTGAATTAATAGCTCATATTTAACTCTCTGTACTATTTATTCTGTTTTATGCCATTCATTAAAAAATTGTATCTATCCATCCATCCATTATCTTCCGCTTAATGCACACAGGGTCTCTGGCCAGCCGGCAGCTCTGGGCGCAAGAGCAGGAATAACCCTAGATGGGGTGCCAATCCATCGTAGGACACACACACAGTCACACACTAAGGGCCACTTTAGAGACACCAATTAACATAACGTGCATGTCTTTGCGCTGTAGAAGGAAACCGGAAAACCCGCGCAGACACGGGGAGGAGTCAGGCGGCTCCACCCTGGGATCAAATCCGATACCTTCTTGCTGTGAAGCAGCGGTGCTCCCACCGAGCCACCGTGCTGCCTAAGAAATGTTATTTAGTTCAATCAAAGATTTTGTTATGGTGTTGCTACAGTATGCTAACACTGTTCACCTGTTATCTGTGACCAAACCAGGTGAATAATCATACTGTGGATGATGCTTTACTTCGTCAGGAGTTGTTACATCCATAGTCTAAACAATAACTTGTACATATTTCTTTTTTAAAGGTTATACACTTTAATGAAGTCGAATGCATGCTTTCCTGTCTTACAAATGTTGACAATAACATTATAACCCCTATTAACAGTATTGGTAATATTTTTTCCAAAATTTAACTGTGGTTACAATATTTAATATATTTAATATATAGTGATTACAAAAAATAATGGATATTTCAATATGAAATATGCCATATTGAAATATCCCCTATTTTTGTGAGCAGTCTGTGTATAGCTGATCATATTTATTAGTGCTAATTCAGTAAAGCTATTGAGTATAGCGTATCTTGAATTTTTTTCTTCTTTTATTGTTCTTTATGACACATATATAAACAATTAAACAATTAAATTTGCTCTGATTGTTGTTATTTCCGATACTCTGATACTGTTTAGTGAGTGCTGTTTGTTCACCTGTAATCCGGGCCCAAATAAACCAGCAGAATGATTGTGTTGTGGATGAAAATGTACCAATTTAAGAAGTTCTTTAATTTGAGAAACTATACTGCTTGCACAAATTAGAGGACATGACATTATGGGATTTTATATCCCTTACTTTTTGTGAGCAGTACACTTTTACAAGCTTTAAATTAAACAGTCATATTTGAGAAATGACTTTCCATACTTTGTCAGTCTAACAAATGTAATGCTAGACTAGCTTTAGCATTTAATAGAGCAGATATAATATTTAATAGAGAAAATTCCTTATAGTTAATCATATTTAATAGGGTTATTCTATATAGGTAATTCTATATAGCTAATTAATATCTCTAATCTATAACATCCTGTCCTGCTCATTGTTCTTTATGCCACTCAGCAATTAAGAAACAAACAATTTAATAAAGATTTCAGTTTTACAAGTTTTATTAACATTTAATAGAGCAGATATAATATTTAATAGAGAAAATTCCTTATAGTTAATCATATTTAATAGGGTTAATTCTATATAGCTAATTAATATCTCTAATCTTTAACATCCTGTCCTGCTCATTGTTCTTTATGCCACTCAGCAATTAAGAAACAAACAATTTAATAAAGATTTAAGTTTTACAAGTTCTTTTAAAGCAGCTACTGCAGTACTGACATCACTGGTTCTTGGTTTCAGTCTATGCAGCAGCGTTTTTGTTAAGAGCTGTCTCTGACTTTGTGCACCTGGCCCAATGGGAAAGGGGTCCATCTCCTTCTTCCCTCTTGTCATGCTTTCTAGTTTTTGTTTATACAAGTTGTGTCGTTTTTGGCCGCCTGCACCCCCTTCTTTTATAGGTGAGCAGGCACTTGATTGATACAGAAGCAGAATAACTGTTCTTTATTCAGTGTGCTGATATGATCTGGGCCACACTAAGCCAAATTGGGCTCCATCTCTGCTCTGTTGTCCACCCCCTCTTCTCCAAAGCTTTAAAAAGTAATGATAGAGTAGAGGCTTCCCGACTATCTGAGCCCCAAGGCAAAATGTGCACGGCTGCTCAGCACTGGTAGCTCTTCCAGTTTTGGAGACGAGCTAACCTCCTCAAAGGATGCCAGAGTCTGGAAAGGGAATGCCTATGAGCTGAAGAAATGGAGAGCGTGAAGGAGCTGGAGAGGGAGTCAAGGGGAGGGAGTGTTCAGACGTTTGATTCAGACCGAGAGAGGGAGGAAAAAAGTCTGCACGGCCCCCCCTCTTTTTTTGTAGAACATTTAGGTTTGACCCTCCCTTGCTTTCTGTACTCCCTCCCACCCCAACACACCCCCACTGCACACATACACACTACATACGTACACACACACAGATACACGCACAGGCCAACAGATCCGCAGGATATCGTAGTCGCCAGCGTTTTATATCCACTACAGAACATGTGTGCTTTTTTTAATACATATCTTCACTCCATAGTGTGTTGAGTCCACTGAGCTGGAACAGGCATTGCTAGGGACAGAGGGACAGAGAGAGGCAAAAGAAAGAGCGAGACACACACAGATAGGCAAAGATGGAAATATGAATAGGAAACGGGAGCCTTTCAGACTTGACAGGTTGACATTGTGGGGGAAAATACATTCAGAGAAGAGTAGGGCATGAGGTAAAAGGCACTCTCATTTTTTATTTTGACTAGAAGAGTATAGATTGCTGAGAGCCCAGCCCGATGCTTTCCCCTTGAGCAGAGGAGAGAGACTGGTAGGAACTTCGGGTAAGTGTTGGGCTTTTTTTCTCTCCCCTGTCTCTGCACTGCTGATTACAATGCTGCTGATTGATTGGTTCACGGCTCTGGATTATCATGAGCCGCTCGTCACAAGGTGCCTGCTGATGAGAGAATGTGGGGTAGGGTGGGGTGGGGGGTTGAACGCAGGGACCTGATGTGATTCTAGTTTTTATGGAGAGATGCCTTGATTAAAAAAAAAAAAAAAAAAAATCTGTTTATCGTATGCGCGTGTGGTCCCAGCGCCACCCGCCCTTCATTAGCAAGGGTTAGTGTCGCTGGCGCGTGCTGATGAGGTGTCTGGGAGGGGTTACACTGATGACTCGGGACAGCTGACTCGTAAGCAGCTGGCCTTTTTGTGAATATGCAGATGAGCAGCATGTGCTGTGGGTAGGAGGGGTGATTAAGGAGGCGAGCGGGAGTGCCACGCGTCGCTATGTTTGCACTCTCTCTATAGGGAGCCTGCTACTCAGCAGATTGCCTGGGTTTTGCAGCGATCACCCCTGCTCCGCTATTGCTGCGCACCGAGGAGATGGAGGCAGGGAGCGAAGGGATGCCAGGAGCAGGGAGATGAGTAGAGCTGGAAATAATAGATAGCCAGATACACCCTAAAGGCAGGGGAGGTAGCGACCGACGCTTTGGGCTGTATTTTCACACCATTGACACGACGTGATGATTGCTGAAGCCAACCCCACCCACATTCACCCGCACCCACTCCTGTGCTTAGTGCCTTTTTTCAGCCTCATTTACATGTCAAAGCGGTGGAAGGCTGTGAAGATTAGTACGAGATGACATAATGATGTAATGAATTAAATGGTCGCATTTAGCCACAGCTCTTAATGCAGCGCTGGTGGACACGACCCACGCTTGTTTCCTTTTTTTGCACACCGTTCACGTTTATATCACGTGCATTTTATTTCTGCAGCATGTGGAGTAAGTAATTTTGTTTAACCCACAGCAAATAACAGAATAATTCATTGTTTTAGAAGAATCTCCATTGAATGTGGAGTCAGTGTGATAGTAGGTTTCCACACGTTTCTTTGTACTGGGAAAATATTTAAACAGACTTGTAATGGAATCTGTTAATTCTTTTCATATGCATTTTAGAGTGTAGAACTATTTAAAAAACACATACGTTTTGTGTCATCGAGCAGGTAGCTTTAACTGTTACGGGCAAACCAGACATGCACTGCTTACAAAAAATAGGATATTTAATTCTGGGATATTTCATTTTAAAGTATCCTCTAATTAATTTTTGTAAGCAGTATATGTATGGCTAGATATACAGTTAAGTTAGTTGATTGACGTAGTACTCAATATACATGATTAAAAAATGCTGTGCTTAGTTTTTTTTATCAAATTTTGCAGCTTGAAAGTAATGACTAAATTGTAATTAATTAAATGATAATATATATATA
>JAVSBV010000002.1:870145-883781 GCA_033117975.1 Parotocinclus spilosoma
CTGTCCCCAGACGTCTGTTGAGTGTTGTAAGAAGAAGGGGGGATGCCACACAGTGGTAAAAATGGCCTTGTCCCAACATTTTTGGGATTTGTTGACACCATGAAATTTGGAAACAACATATTTTTCCCTTGAAATGATAAATTCTTTCAGTTTAATTTCTGATTCTGTGATTTGTGTTCTATTCTGAATAAAATATTAGATGTTGGCACCTCCACATCATTGCATTCAATTTTTATGCTCATTTTGTTTAGTGTCCCAACTTTTTTGGAATCCGGTTTGTATTTGTTACCAAAAAACTGAACAACAACAACGAAAAACTCCAGATAGAAATGTCGGATTATTATTACAAGATGGAATAAAAGTGCTTCTTTTATTTAAGATTCTTCTTTTGGGTAGTGTACCTCTTGGTGAGAGATATTGTGATTACTTAAATTCGTCATCATTAGGTTCATGCATGTAAAGTTTCAATCAAACAATTTGTTTGCGTCAAACCACTAAAGGAAATTTATTTTACTTGCAGTTGTTTAGCATAAATCCATCAGCTTATAAAACTTTACCTAACCATTACAGAAATCAGTTTGTTTTGTGTAATCATTTTATGATTTATTATGGCTCTGATGTTCCATTATCAGGCAGCACGGTGGCACGGTGGGTAGCACCACTGCCTCACAGCAAGAAGATCCTGAGCTCAAATTACTACTTTTGATCCTTTCTGTGTGGTGTCTCCATGTCCTCCCAATGTCTGCGTGGGTTTACTCTGGGTACTTCCATTTCCTCCTGATTTAAAAAAAAGTAATCTAAAATGGAAATACTTCAGTAATGCAAGGAGAGATGGGAAAGCTACTTAAATAAATTAATTGATTACATTTACTTCAATACTGTCTATCACTCGTTTTTGAAGTGTCTATATCCACAGTGCTGTGCAAAAGGCCACTATTAGTTTTTTTGTTTTAGATTTTTGTCTCTTTATACTGAAAATGCATGAAATATGTAAAAAACATTTTTTTTTTTTGTAAAATCAAAATAGTGTTTGGAGCCAAAAGTTAGTATTTACTCTGACCTTCCTGAAAAAATAATTTATTGGCTGCTACACTTCTCAAAGGACAATGCCCCAACTTAGCATCCCAGTCTACAACTCAGAAGGCTGAGAGTTCAAATCCCAGCTCTGGCAAGCTACAACTGCTGGGTCTTTATTCTTAAAGCTGTTTATACCCAACTGCTTAGGTCAACTGTAAGTCACTTTGGATAAGGGTGCTACGCTAAATGCTGTAAAACTAATGTAAATTATACTACACCATAAAAATAGGCCTGCGTTGGCACTGACACTATGCATCAGCTCAGCACATTCCTGGAATGCACTTATTGTTTACCACCATACAAGTCAGTGTGGCCATTCAGCGGTGTTTACAAGCCTTCCAGACTAACTGTCTGATGTGAAACAATCACTGGGTTCCTGTATGACGTTAAACCTTGTGACACAGTGCCTAGTTTTTATGGCTTTGGGTTTGTTCCATTGACAGGTCATAAGATTTTAATGTACCAAAATAACAACTAAACCACTGCATATGAGTGTGGCTGGCTGTGCTTGAATACGCTGGATCTAAGCACAGTGCTAAACTGTGCTAATGAAAGTATGTGGTGCTAACTGCTAAACCGCACTGCTTTATGGACGTACCACATGCACACAATGGTTCTGATTAAAACAGAGCTGTAAGGGGTTAAGGATGTGAGGATTTAAAAAGCTTGTTTTCCCACTCAGTGAGATGGCAATGAATATGGACCAATACCAGTTTAAAACTGTTATTCCATTATTGGGCATGTGTTTTTTATATTTGATTTTGGTTCTTGTCTTGCCATTTGATGCCATTTTATGTGGTCTTGAGAGGTGAATTAATACGACAGTTCGTTATTTACATATATACAGTTATATTTAAGTGTTGTTTAACAAACTTTAGCTCAACGATTATCCTTTTTGTTTAATGGACGAGGTCTTAAATTTATGAAAAATTCTAACAGGAAATAAAAATCTTTTAACACCAGACATTGCAGCTGTAAACGGCTGGTCACCTCAATAGCCAATCAATTGCAGAATCAAGACTAAAGGCGGAGTTTAAGCAAAAGTCTGTGTGAGAGAAAGAGAGAGTCTCCCTTACCAATTGTGTGTTTAAGATTTTCCAATAATTATTTGTAACAAGCTGTAAATTGAATTTGTAAATCTATGTGCCTGTCCTACTACAAGTAGTACTGATTTGTTTGTTTCCCTTTACCTGTGTATTCTCTGTAACCTATAGCTAAATGGATTGGTTTACATGTACTCATTATATTTCTGGTTTATCTGGTGGTTTTTTGTATTGTTCATAATACTGTCTATCAATGCATTTTTGGCTTACATTAACAAATGAATATCACGGTCAATGACTGTAATGCGGTCATTAATCAGGGCATACTTATATTCAGTTTGTGGCTTCTTTTGTCTAAAGATGAGATAGTGACAGCTTAGCAAGGTAGGAATTAAGGTTAAGGTAAAACAAAAAATATCTTCCCAGCTGTGCAACTGGAACTGAGGGGGTTAAAGGTAAAGCTTAAGAGCCCAACAGTGGCAGCTCAATTAAGCGAAGTTTGAGACTCCATTTCAATCCATAACTCTGACCACTGAGCCACTGCTGTAACAGAAAATGTCTAAATTCCTTATAATAACAACAACAACAACAACCTGCTCTTGCACATTGATATTTAATAATAACAGATGCAGAGGCTGTTTTTATCAGTGGCAGTGTGACTCTACTGAAGCCAGGCAGTTGGCTGCCCTCCTTGCCACCTTCAGCCTACAGAGGCAAACACAGGTCTGTGAGAGTAAAGGCTGAGAAAAGGAGAAGAAAAACAGTGTTACTGAACTTGGATCACTTTCAATACGCCTCCGGTCTGCCAAGGACACAGATCCAGACCACAGTTTAACACTGCATTCACTCTTGGTTTCCTACATACACACAAACATATAAACATAGACACACAGCACGCTGATAACAATCTCTGGTGTGTAGCGAAACAGGGCCAGCGTAATAGACTGACTCACGTTAGACTTACAGTAACTTTGTTTATACACTGGGTCCTATTCACTATTTCGGAACACACATTCTGATTAAATTTCTAATGTAATTTCCTATAGAAAAGGAGACATAACTCTGCTTGCACATGTTAAATATGAGACAAATCCATTTACTAATGGGGCAGCACGGTGGCTCGGTGGGTCGGTGGGTAGCACCGCAAGACTGCAAGAAGGTCCTGAGTTCAAATCCAGGGTGGAGCGGAAGTCTGCATGTCCTCCTGGTGTCTGCATGGGTTTACTCCAGGTACACTGGTTTTCTCCCACAGTCCAAAGACCTGTGTGTTAGGTTAATCGATTGCTCTAAATTGGCATTGACATGAGTGAATATAAGTGACCAATCTTGAGATAACCTTGTGTGTGTGTCACTGAGATGGCCGCTGATGCCGATAGTGACATTAAAGAAGCCAAATAAACAAAAACATACCATTTACCAGGTTTGTTTTAGTCAAGGAAAAATGGAAAGTAAAACTTTTGGTCAAAGTACAGTATCGTGCAAAAGTCTTAATCTACCATTAGATCAGATATACCATTGTTTAACAATAATACAATGTCCAGATATAATTATATTACTCAGTCTCTTTATTAGAATACAATCAGAATATGATGAATAGAAAATAGAAATAGAAATATGAATAGAACATATCTATTCAGCATTTTAAAAAATGACTTTTACAGTTTAAAGACGCTTGATCAGGAACACTCTTTTTGAAAGGGTAGCAGCCAACAGCTTTTTTAAAAGGGGAACAGTGTAAAGACATGCTAAAGGTCACAAAGAGTGGAATAAAGATCAGTAGAGAGGATTATTATGGTGTGACAAATCAAAGTTTGAAACTTTTGGGCAATATATTGGTCATTATACCATTGCTAGAACAACAAATCGAATGCTGGCCTAAGACATTTGCACAGTAGTACGGTAAAAAAAAGTGAGTGAGTGTGCATAACTGTTCATGTGACCCTACAGGTATAAGATGTGAAGTTGACATGAATGAGAAACACGTTTTTGCAAATTGTAATGCATTGTAATGCATATTGAAACAAAACAAGGAATTCGTAGCCATAAGTGTTTCGTCGTCTCCGAACTTAATACTTGCTTAAAACTTTACAGAGGGTATTAAGGAATGATCTAGGGTCTATTAATGTTGGTGCAAAAGTTTTTTGCAGATCTAATAGAGTTTATATGGATATTAAAATATATTAAGGTCTCAACTGAATTATTTGACAATAATAGGGTTCAGGTGTGGACCTGTTTGCCATCTGTTTTGTGCATTTTATTCACAATCGTGTTGTTGTGTTCCATAGTTAAAAAGAAATTCTTGTCAACTCTGAGTTGACTTAGTGTGGTTATGTGTGGAAAGGCCACACTGAAATTTGAGGCTGCTAGGAGGCTGAGGGCCACTGGGCAAATTAAGAGGAGATGGTTGAGTGTGGCAAGGTCACTCAGTGTTACCCTCATGCCTCTGGAGCTGTGTGCCATGTAAAATGCCTCTGTGCTTTAGTTGTTTGTACATGTTTGTATGTCTACATGCATATGCTACGTGGCCTCATTCTTCGTGTACTGAAAAATCTTCGAACCACTGCTCGAATTAAGAATTCTTTTGCAAATGAACCATCGAAGCATGAGCTTACTGAACTGGTGTAACCCCATCTCAGCATGAATAATTCAGCATTATGGGGATCACACTAATTTCATAGTCACTGATTGAGAGGTTCATCAGTGATAGCAATTCCCTTTTCCAAAGCCCTGATCCTTTTCTTTTACTCAAGTGACAGAAAAGCCCCATAATGGCCTTCTCTGGATAAGTGGATTGGAGACATATTTATTGAAATATTGTATGAGGACAGTATTAGTTGGTATTGGTTCTACGAGGTGACCAATCAGAACATGTGGAGGGCTCATGATTCTAACTTTGGATGCAGGCTTTTAAAGCAAGCAATCAGAACGTGGAGGGGGCATGGTCGTATGATGAATGTAATTAAACATTCTTTCATTTTCATTTCTGTGAGATCGTTTCTATTAAGAAAACGGAATATTTCTGCAACCATTTGTGTGAATATCAAAAATATGCACTTTGTAGATCTCTTATTTGTTCATCACCGTTCATAGAAAAGCTATTTTATTTCACATATGTGCAAAGTTATTTAGGCTTGTTTCTATTGATAAAAACCCAAATTATAAAGGTACCATGAGAGGCAGGCATTAGCTTTAACACAATAATGAGGGAGTGTGAGAACCCAGTTTTGATGGCGCCCCTGTTGTTGAAAGAGATCTGAACTTTTGACAACTAGGGCTGTTGCGGGAACAAATGTGAGTTGGAGCTGATCAGAAATTTAACAGGTTCGCCCTTGGTCCAGCCCACAACTTTTCACCAAGAACACTGATCACAATGAAAAACTGAAAACCGGGAAATAAAATGTGACTCATATCAATGGCTATGTGTGCATTAAGATTACAGTATGACATTGGAAGCAAACACTGCCTAATCAAACCTGGATGTTGAGAATTGAATAATTTAATGTCTTTGCGGGTCATGTGTGTGTAAACCTGGCTCATCTGTCCAGTGCCTCACCTTCCTCAACAGATATTTCAATAAATACAACAGCAACTAGCTCTGGTTAAATATGTGTAACCTGGTGCTGTAGTACTCAAATCTGGTCTTGGTCTAAAAAAACAGTCTCAGTCTCAACACGTTGAAACCATTTGTTTTTTCCTCAATTGTTGTTGAGACCAGTCAAGTCCAACGTATCTGTCTAAGGTAATGTTTATTATAAAGAGCTCATTATTAAATATCAAAAATCAATTTAAACAGATTAGATATGTCCTATACTGCTCATATAAATTGGGGATATTTTATTAGGGATTATTAATATTGGAACATCCCCTAATTTTAGTGAGCAGTGTACATGCCTAAATGGAATCGGCAAAATTGAATAAGTGACTGCTGTTCTTGATCAGTATCCAATCAATGAACTTTTTTATTTTGAATAAAGTGTTTTTTAGCCGTTTGATTTACCAGGTCTGCACATTGCCTTAGCTTGACTAAAATTAATATAATAATAATAATATTAATTAATACTTGTTTCTATATATCAATTAATATTATATTTTACTAAATTCAAGCTGACATATAAGACAATTCAATGTATCATTGTTATATAATATATAATAAATGTGAGTCACAAACAAATTGTTTTTTCCCCCTGTTTTCTTTTTTATTCTTGTATGATTGAAAAATATAACATCTTAATCTGGTCTTAGGATTGTCTTGGTCTCTGCCATTTACGGTCTTGGTCTGGACTACAAAACGTCTAGGTTGACTCATTGTCTGGTCTTGACTAAAAAGAGTAGTTCATTGTTGCATGATTTCTGGTTTCACCTCCTGACTTATTTTTATCTAACTATAACACGTAATAGATTCCTCCCCACCAACCCCCTCTTTCACCTTTTTTTATTCTGCTTTTTGTTATTAAATATTCAATGAATTTGGATGAACCAGTCGAGGTGCATTTGGTCAATGAGCCATTTAGAGACCAGATTTACCAGAGGTGTTTAGAAGAAACTATTTAAATGGATGGCAAACGCTTTCCCCATTTTCTTTTTTAAACAACTGCAGGGATGGTGCATGGTCTAGGCCTCCACCTGGGCTGTGATCTTGTGCTGTTGTTCAAGCTTCATTGGCCCTCAAATGGTAACATTAGTGCCTTCTGTGGAGTCTGCTGTTCAAGTGCTCCAAGGGTTCAGTTCTGCCCAAATTAGAATAGAAATAACCCATATACGTGGGATATTTAAAGTAGTTCTGTTATTCATCCATAAGAACAAAGCCAGACGGGAATGTTAAATGCTCTGTAACTCATTTACTGATGTCTCTTTTTCAACTAACTTTTTGTGTGACTTTAGAAAGATCTAACGTTTTCAAATATTGAGCTTTTCCTTTTGTTGTTTTCCTGTCTCCTCTTCCCCTTTATTGTGACAAGAGTTATTTATGAAACTCTTATAGCAGCTTTGGATAAATGATAAGAGGCAGCGTCGAGAAACATGGTCGACTAATATCATTATAATAAGAGCAGGCCTGGCGTACAGAGTGTTAGCAAGAACAGGCATGCTGGAAATGAACTTGATGGCTTCCTTCTGCAATGCTCGCTCTTGCCTGACAACAGATGGATTGTCAGATACAAAGCAGCCTCCTGCCATTGCAGCATCCTCTGATTTAAATGTCACTTTTGAAATAAAAAAGGTATCGCTCTAGTGTAACTCTGATAGACATTAGCTAGAGAGCGATTGTTTCGAGGAGCAAACCTCATCTCCAGAATGGGGATGGATGGAGGAAATAAACGACAGACTACCAAATGCGTCCTAAGAAACATATGATTATTGCTCAATGATAAATCGATGGCTTTGTTGTAATAGGATTTTTTTTTAAATTGTTCAGCGATCATTGAAAGCTTGGCTTTTGCTCAGAACTTTTACACAACTTGATAACTCGCTTCACAGAGTACAAACTTTATTTCATCACACAATCGATCAGGTGTCATCCCACTACCAAAACACATGCCAGTGAACCGTGCTTTTCTCATGCGGACTACAGTACGTGTCCCAGATCGTCGACAAACCTGACATAAAACCTGTGTTTCAGTGAAGCTATATGTTGTGATTTGCAGGCCCATTCCACACTACAGTTTGCTACAGGGAAATGTTACAGAGATGGCCAAATGGAGGCAGCATTTTCCACTCACTGAAAAGGCATTGAAGCACTGAGGCATACATAGCTGCTCAACTCACACAGGGACAGGAAAAGGCTGGAAATGTGGACCTGAAAACAGGTACTGATTCAAATATATAAGGGCGAAGGCCTCATTATGACAGTGTTTTAAATAGGATCAAAGTGAGCGTGGTTATATATTATAGTAAATGCCATCGTGACCTAATCTGTATCTACAGCAGTGTAGTTTTCATGAGCCTACAGTATTTATTTGAAGACTTTATTAGGTACAGCTCTTTGTTTCTATATTCACTGTCCATTTTGTTTGCTACCATATACTACCACACTTTGTAGTTCTATAAATACAGATTGCAGTCCACCTGTTCCTCTTCACACTTTTAGTCCCCTTTACTCTGTTCTCTAACGATCAGGAAATATAGTAGATGCGTCTAACAGAGTGTACAGGGAGTCAGTCAAAGGGTACAACTGTGCTTAAAAAGTGACTTCAAACTACATGAATTCAGTAATTTACAATTAAAGTGGCTTTACACTGCCATGGATGAGGACTAAAGAGAAAATGAACAAAAAAAATCATACAATACATTTTATTTATCGTATTAATATTGTTTTTGCTAAAATACCCAATGCCTTTGCTTTAGTGATCTGTGTACTTTTGGTATGGTATATGGTGACCAAGTGATCAAAACAAATGAGATCTCGTCACCTTACCTGCAGTTTGAAATATTTGCGAATGTCCTCTACTCAAAAAAAAATTTAAAAAAAAATAAACTTGGTCTGAGTGCATGCGTTAACCGCTCAAGCTTTTGTAGATTCTGGGGCGCTGTGGGAAATTTCTGTAGTTTGTGTAGTGGAGTTGTATGGCCTGTAGTTCTGCTCAGCAAGCCAGGATAAAATTGACTTTTGTCAATGATTTTATTGGGGCACAGCAATATTTTCTTTGGGCATGTAACCCAGTGAAATGGGTCCGAAGGTGCCCCTGATTAGTTCCCATATTCCTTTGTCGCATGATAAAGTCAAGTAGTGAATGCACAGCTGTTATCAGTAAGTGAGGAATGTTTTTTTTTATAAGGAAACAATAATTAATTAAATGCAGACTTCTAGTAAAAGTGAGTCTGGATTTCCATTTTCCTCTCAGTACAGTGAAACATGTTAAATATTATAATCCATGGTAATGGCTGATAAATTACAGATGTGGTAGATGGGGATTGGGGTGATATATGATGGAATATTGCTTTAAGATGTAGGACTAAAATCATAAACTGAATTACAGATAGTTATTAGACAGTTATCATACCATGTAGAGTGAAATTCACTGGAAAAATTCTAAACTCTTTCTGCACATTTTCATGCGTACATTTGATTCATTACCTGCTTGGAAGTTTAAAGAAAACGTATTCATTCATTTAGTCTCATACTTTTCATACCTGCCTACTGCAAATCAGGATCATTGGGGACCTGGGGCTCAACCAGCAGCACAGGGCTCAAGACAGATAGGGTGCCAAACCTCTGAAAATTGGCACCCTATGTGTTTCTAATATTTGCAGTATGTACCAAAGATATTTTGTGCTTTGTCTAGTCGATTTCATTCCATTTGTTAAAAACATCCATTTCTACATTCCATTGCTGAAACACATTCCAGAAAAAGCTGGACCGCAAAAGCATTTCCCATTTTGTCCCATTCATCATTCATTTTAAGACTCTCCACACATTCTCCATTAGGGACAGGTCAGAAATACACAGGACAAAGCTTGCCTATACCCTATTCTACTGAAGCCATGCCTTTGTAATATGTACGGCATGTGGTTTTGCATTGCCCTGTTGAAAAATCTATTATCTTGAAGGCAGTAAATGCTCTCAAATTAAATACCTTGACAGAACCTGGCTTTTGGACTTGTGTGATGGTCCTTTTTGTGTTAGGTGCACACAGCACCATTCTTACAACACCATAATTGAACATGTTAAAATAAGAATAATTATTTGCGCAGTAATGTTTAAAGTGCCATTTGTGAATGTAATTCTGTACTGCAGTACTTGATAAAGGTTTGCCAGTAATACTTTGTATTACTTTGTATTAAAGTAATACTTTGCCCATATGGTTATATTAGCAATTAAATGACCATAATGCAGAGCCGTTTGAGAGATCTTAGACCAGTGCCCTTGGTTTTTACACACTGAAACTCCACCAGATACCTTAAATCGTTAATTAAATTATTCACTTATAGAGAGATGTACAGTAAATCCCTTTCAGTCTTTCTCTGAGCATTATTGTGTTTACATATTATATTTATAGTTTATATATTCAGTAATTGTCTTATGCATTCGTTGACAAACTGGAGATCCTCTACACATTTATGATCCTCAGACTCATACACAGTCCCAAATCTTTCTGATTTTGCGTTGCATTTACACGCATTAGTTTTGAAGCCCAGCTATCTTTGAAGAAGGCTGTCACCTTTGTCTACCTTCACTGGACACTCAATGCTTTTGTTAGACACATGATGGACACAGCTTCTGGTTTTAGTCCAAAACAGAAAATCAAATTCTCCAAAGCTCCAGGGCTGTGTGACAAAGGAGAACACATGCCCGCATACACGCCCATGTTAAAGCACACTGCCGGATGTGATTGGCTGCTGTTTATTGTTAGCTGGAGCAGCGTGTGTGGCTGGTTATGTCCTCAAACCACGCTTCACACATTGGCCATAATGCTAGCCACATTTGAACTTAATATTCCATGAAATAAGGTGGCCCATCATGCCATTGTAATCGCATCAGGTTAATAGAAGTAGTGAAATTATTTGTGCTCACGCTCACACTCGTACACTTTATTCTCTTCCCTCCTCTTTGAGGAACCAGGCTGAGTTGCCACATGAGGCTTCGACAGCTTTTCAAATCTTAATAGGCTGTTCATTTCCGAGCTCTGCGTGTTTCTCCTCACCATCTCCCACCCTCTGCAACTTGCTTGGCAAAGCTTGCTCAACCTCTTCTTTTTCTTTACGGCCCTCATAAAATCTCTCTTCTCACAGTGTGAGGACTGACTGCTAGCGAGAGGTGATGTCAAGTGGAGGCTAAAGTCACATAGCTATGTCTCACTGCTGTACTGTCTTGTGCTTGTGGGCCTGGAACTGAATCATTCTCCTTTCCTAGTCGCCTCCTCTAATCGATCTCTACTTCCACACTCATAACTTCTCATCTCTTCTCCTCATTCTTTACTCTAACATGCTGTAAGCATAGTACACCAGACCAAGGAACACACACACACACACGTACATAGCCCTACAAAAGCCAACTCTCTTCAACAAACACACTTTGCTGGCTGCACACAACCAAGAGAGAATGAGCCCACTTGCAGAAACACTAATTGCTTGAACTGCAATACAATATCACCTTTTGAACACTTTGGACAAACTCGTCCATTTCATTTCTCTTCTTGGCAGAAAAATTTGTGACAGCTAAAAGTGTTCTTGAGTTTCTACTTAATCCAAGTACTGTAGTCAGCACCAAATAAATATACATTCACAAAAATAAATTAAATACAAAATATGTAAATACAGTAGACAAAACACAGTATCAAACTATAATATTTATGGCAGCTTAAATACACATGCTAAACCTTTATTAATTTTACCAGTTGTTTCCGATCACAACGTCTGGAGTTTGATTTTATGGTCATTAAATTGCACTTCCCTGTACAAACATTCAGTGTAAACTGTGTGTTATAATGATTTGAATTATGCCAACAAATTCTAAAAGAAAATGTCAGGGCATATGACCATAAACCGAATCTTTAGAATTTGGGTCAATCTTCTAGTTGTTCTGCAAAAAATGGTTAGAATAGTGTTTTGGCAATCTTGGGTGACCAATTACCCTACTGAACAGTCAATGTGGGGCACTCTCGTCCAGTCTGACCTGCTTCTGTTCACCCCCATTAATATGTCACTTGCTACTCAATCACGATTAATAACTTTGCATCTCATTTACATAATCTAACAACTTTCTTTAACTTTTCACTTGCTTTTATGATTATCTTGTTTAATGACAGAAAATCAAATGCTTTTTTAAAATCACTTCATATTCATTTTGAAATATCCCCTAATTTTTATGATCAGTGTATTATAAAATCATATTGGTTTCTTGTAATGTCTCATGTATGCATTACAGTTTAAACACATTTTCCCCAGTGTCCTTCTCCTGGTAAAAGTCAATCTTGATTCTTTTTTTTTTTTTTGTAAATTACAATTAATTTTTTTTATTCAAACTAAGTGCAACAAAAATAGACCAATATACTTTCATTCAAAATGTTCCTATATACAGTACATATAAATAAACCCTATAACATAAATCACTGAAGGTAACCAATATGTCAATTTTCTATTTATCAAATATGGTCAGTCACAAAACAAAATATCATCTGTCCAGCCGCTGACAGTTTCTGAAGAGGCATTATGAAGCTTGACCATGGATCGCTCCTAATCAGTCTTGATTCTTTATTTATTTATTGTCATTGAAAGTGAATATAATAATATTTTCTGAATATAATAACATATCTATGTATATTGGTCTCATACTTGTGAATAACAGTGTGTGATATTAAAAAAATCTCAATATTTTCTGGAATTTTGTCTGAACCTATAATTAGACAATCATTTGTATTATGTAGTATTTCAAAGTTGTTTGAACTCAACCACTTGAATTCACTCCATGTCATTTGTAATGCCAATGTGACGGCATTGATGTTTTTTCTTTTTTGTTTAATGTTGCAATGGTTTGCTGAGTGTGTTTTTGTGCTGGCACCTTGCGTTTCGTGAACCGCTGACTCCAAAAATTGGTCATAATCTTCATATTCTGCACAGTGGTTAGTTCAAAGATAATGAAATAAGTTTGTTGCCGAACTGGCTTTAATGGCAACTGATTTCTGAGAAAGTTTGAAAATTTCCATCTTTTTGATCAACATCCCTTTTTGCAAAGAGTAACCACTTCCATTTGAGTAAAGACGGGCCACACCCAGCAATTAAATGTAATGACTTAGAGGCTGTTAGTGTCTCTATTTTGTTTTTGAGGTCATTAACTTGTGTTTTTAGGTAGAACACCAGCCTTATTTGTAGTGCTGGCACACTGCATGCACTGTATGCACATGCATCTGGCTGCATGATGCAGTGAATGCGTGAACTTTTAAGGCACGCTTTTGGCTGTTTTTTTGCAGTGACATGCACATTAATGTTGGCTCATACACTGTTAAAACAGCAACTAATATATTATTGTACAACATACATAAAATCGCACAGCCCTACCTGTGAACTTTGCATCATTTCCTGATATAGGAACTGGTTCTCCATTTCTGGATGCCATGATTCAGTTCTGATCCCAGTTCAGTACTCTCACTTACAGTATATAAAACCCCAGGCTAGGAGGCAGACCAGCCGTCTCTCTAACCGGTCTGCACTTCACAGAGGATCTCCTCTTACACTGACCTGTCTTTACAGGAAAGAACCCAAGCTCCTGAACTTATGATCCTGCTCCCTGTGGTGATCCGTACAAGCATAGAACCAAATTCATTATTATTTTTAATATAATCAATTACACACAAGACCTTCTGCAAATATCAAACAAAACACTTGTGTCCTCTTTCCTATCTGTTTACGTCTTGAAAAATTGTGGCATAATGTCCTTTAAATCCCCTAAGAAAATGTCAGTGCATTTACTCCCTCAGTCTCTGTGTTAAGCGCCCGAAATTGCTTTTGAATCAGCAGGGTTTTGTTCAAGTGTGTTTACTGGGTGAAGAGAGAGGTTTTATCATCATTCACCCCCCATTTTC
>JAVSBV010000002.1:889271-905240 GCA_033117975.1 Parotocinclus spilosoma
TCACCCATAATGTTGTGTGCATTGCAAAATTTTAAGCAAAACTGTGCTCTTACCCTGCTAATTGAACCTTCACACTCCGCTCTTACTGGTGCAATGTGCAATTAATGAAGATTAGCCACCCGGCTAGTCCAATTTAGCCATGAATCCTCCCACACTAAAATGACAGGTGTTTCAGTTTTATTGTCCAACCCGTGTATATATATATATATATTGCAATTTTGCAATATATATTGCAAAAATATTGGATTGCCTGGTTGACTGTTTTTGAGAGGTGGCGTATCATTGGACTGAAAGAAGCAGGATGGTCACTTTGACGAATTGCCTGGCATCTAGGCCATTCTCACTGTTAGGAGGTGTTAGTAGCCATGGTTCCATAAGGGGCCACACACATGGTGAACAGGCTTCAGGTGGCCCAGATGGACCACCAGTAGAGAGTGTTGTTTGATCTGCCGCGAAGCACGAGGAGCTCCCACAGTTTCATTGTCCTCCATTCATACACAGGTAGCACCTTCACTACACACCCATGTCTACTTGGCCCATATACAGGCGCTTAGGTCAAGGAATTCCAGATTCTGTTTGGGATCCATCAATGGTCAGATTTGAGTATAGAGGCCTCATGGTGGAGTGCGGAGTGACACCTTGATTTTGTATCCAGACTAAAGGCAGCCAAACAGAGTAAATATGGGCCTTGCTTTAATTGTACAGTTTCCCCAATAAACTTATGCTGTCGCCCTATTGTTGAAATCACTTACTTGTATAATAATTACATTCATTCATAGAAAATTTCATTAGATTTTAAGAACTCCGCCTTTGTGATTTTTTTTTTTTTTGCCAGACCCACTGTAGTATAGCAGTTGTAATTACAGTGATAACCTAACATTGCAGCCTCTGATGCAAAAAGTTTTATAAAACACATATGGCATCAGAGTGAGCAGATCGCAAGATTTGGCGGCTATTGTGCTCCTTGTCTGTGTGAGAACAGTGCATGGATTGTGAGACAGTTGCGGACTAGTTTGGGAATTAGTCTCTCTGTTGTTGCCCTGGCACATAAAAGACAGTTTCCAATTCCATAAATGTGTTGAGAGAGAGAAGGGGCTTAGTAAATGTATGTACTGCACTATAATATTTTATCTATCTTAAATAGTAAATAAGGAGAAAATCAATGTATGGCAGGAAATGATGACATAAAATAAACCATACCAGTCCATACAAGAACACTACCATATCCTATACAAAATTGCTACATACGGTTTACAATATAGTGTTCAGATAACACCCGGGTTGCGTAATGTGCAATTTAACAGAATGCATCGTGGGTACACATTCACATCTTAAAAACTAAAGAAGAAGGAAAGGCATCTGTCTCAGCAGGGCATGGCAATATTCTGTCGTATTCATGCTGTCACTCTAACAGCACAGGCTGCTGTAATTCCTTTAAGGGGTTCATCACTCATCTTCTGATTAGTGTCAGCAGTCTAGCCCAGTGTGGAGAATCAGTCTAATTGATGCACAGTAATGTATTTGTCAACAGGAAGCGGCCTCAGCTGGCCTTGCCTGACGACTGTCGGTGCCTGCATGGCTGATTGTGATTGGTGGAAGACACAATATGGGCAAGGAGTTGCTGAGATCATGTGTTTCTGTCTTCGTAATGATTTTCATAACTTCACCAGTAACAAATTGGCCTAGGCATTTACTGGGAGGGGGAAAATTCTCAAATGAGAGACACACAATTATTAGATGAGTTTCTGATCTGCATTTCCAACTAAGGGAATTGTGACACTCTGCAGCAGAAACTGTGCACAGCAAAAGTTGTGACTTGTGTGAATATGATTTTAATATTCATGTACTATAGGTATTTAGACTTCAGAATTATATATGAAGCTCAGGCAATATGCAGAATTGATGACTTTGGGTTGGCAGCTTAAGTTCAGTGGATACAGCTGAACCCTGCTCCCTAAAAGTACTTTGTTATGGAATGTTCGATATTTCTTTTGCAAAAATCCATACTTTCGTCTGCAATTATTCAAAATCTCACCTACATTCTATGATGTCAGCCTAATATTGAGGCACAGGTGACTGATTTATGATTAGCTCTCTGGCTTATTATATATAAAGAGGGTGGAGGATCTTGTTTCACACATGGTTTAGTGCTTTGTCTGTCTCACAGTGTTTTCTACTAACATTGGATGCCAAAATCAAAACTGAACTACCAGTAGCTCATAAGTAAGCATGAATAAATATATGTTAATTTGCTGATCGGCAGCAAGTGGAGGGTTTAATTAGAGGTAAGAATACATTCATATCCTATAGTACGTGCTACATTATAGTTAGTCTTTTCATATTGTGTGTTTGGGTCTTCATTTATGCTTAAGGGATTCATGGTTTGTAAAGCAGGTACTGATAAAACAAAAATGCAATATTCTTTATGTTTACCATAAGTTGTATGTCATTTAAGACAGTGTGAAAGATGTTAACTTTTATTACTAAACATTCATTCCTGGTCATTCCTGGTCCTGGTCATGTAACATATTTTTAAAAGGGGCAATTTAGGACTAGTAATGAGGTTAAAGAAAAACGAAAATGTTATTGACCACATTAGTTGACAAACAGGTCCTGTCCTAACTCATGGACACCTTTTGGGGGGTGGGACAGCCCCAATCTGTCAATCCTGCAATACTATCCTCTTAATCAAACAAATTCTGATAGATTGTCCCAAAGTTTCCAATATCAAGAAAAACGTCTACAAAACATGGGGGACCTTTTTAAAAAATCTCCAACCAAGCTCTTAGAGACCAAATCTAAAACAATTTGAATGATGTGATCTTATCTATTGACAGCATGATGGCTTGGTGGGTAGCACAGCTGTCTCACAGCAAGAATGTCCCAGGTTCAATCCCAGGGTGGAGTGGCCTGGGTCCTTTCTGGGTGGAAAGTCCTCTCCGTGTCGGCGTGGGTTTAATTCTGGTACTCCGGTTTCCTCCCACAGTCCAAAGCTGTGGGTTAGGTTAATTGGTGTCTCTAAAAGTGGGCCTTAGTGTGTGACTGAGTGTATAACTGTGTCTGTGTTTGCCCTATGATGGATTGGCGCCCCGTCTAGGGTTGTTCCTGCCCTTGCTATCGGCTGGCCCGCGACCCTGTGTGGGGAATATATATATATAAGCGGAAAATAATGAATAATCGATATTAACTATTTTAACTTACTTAACAATACCATGTGCATAGTCTATATGTGCTGACAAAACAATAAACACAACAACGAACCAACCAACCACCTCCTGTGAATCAGGATGAGAGAATTAAATCTATAGATGAAGACTGAAGATGTTAATTTCTCGATTTTGTTTGGATAGTTTGTTCACTCATATTTAAATTCAGTCCTGCAATTTTAGGTAGACCCCTAGCTTAATTTGTTGCGCTTGCATGCTGCACCTCAGGCCATATGTAAGGTGTCTGCCCATTACTCTGTTTACTTTTCCTAACAGCCAGAAGCAGGCATATATATTCAAAACACTGACTTTGAATGCTTTGTTTCCCTTGTCAGGGTTTGATTGCAGTGAGCTGTGATCAGGTATGTAAGTGAACCCCCTCCCCAGTCTATCTGTCACTTTTTTGAGTAGCACGCAACAGGAACAGGCAACAAACGCCTCTGTCATTATTTAATCGAACGTTCCCACGATTACAGCAGTATCTCATAATGAATTCTGATAAATTAATGGCCTTATTGTCACGCTGCCATCGCTGTCTTTGATCAGCGTGCCAATTATGGAAGGTAATTTTCTCTCTCTTCTGCTCTTTTGGAACAAAAGCAAGTTTTTATTGAGTGCAGGGACTTGACATCAGGGTGACAGATCCCCCCTCAAAAAAATCTTTTGCTTCTTTGGTTTAATCGTTGCAGCTACATGTGCGCAAAATTTCCATTGTTTTTCACACTTCGTCCTTTAAGCGAATAAACCATCGACTCAATTGGAGATGTCATGGAGGAATCTTTAACCTGAATAGAAGCGTTTTGACTCATCTGACCAGAAATGATGAGCTTATGAGGACATGGCCTGTCTTTACCTAGGCAGATGTGCAAAGACAAGTGCGCCTCTCTTGACTTGAACTAATGCACAAGTCTAAAAATAAGTAAACAAACTAACGTTCTGCTGAGGGCAGATGAGTAGAGGGCGCAGTAAGAAGGGATGTGGGGATGTTATTTCATAAACAATATATGAGATGCTTTTTGCAAGTCAAATCCTTAAAGGTTCACTTCTGGCTTCACCTTTCAGTGCCTTTTAAGGTGAAGCAGTGCATGCGCAAAGAAATGACGGTGAAATATTGGTAGCCAAGACGGTCTTTGCATGTGAGTGTACGGGGTGTAATAATAAACAGAAAACAGCACATTAAGGAGATAACAGTTGACATGAAGATTGCAGTCCCCCTCCTCACCCATGCTCTGAGTGCACTTTTCTCCCTGAAGTGGTCCTGGAGACATTGGCATGCCGAACTTCACTCCTGAATGCGTCCGTGCTGGCCGACCTCTCGTGTCGACGTTAGCCCATTCGGGTGGAAGCTTCTAGGATCTGCGTAAAACCGTTGGTGAGAGTGGCTGGTAATTAGGCCTCTCTTTCCAGATCCCCCCCCCCTTCCGTCAACTACTCTTGCTTATTGAAGTTGTTGTGACTGACAGCTGTGCAGTGACCTGTACGCATCAGAGTATCCAGTCTTTATTGGGTTGTCTCCTGTTCCCACTAATGGCCATAGAGGGGCTGAGCCCACAGTTTACCTGACCAGCACTCACAAAGCCTAGTTTCTGGAGTCAACAGGCGGAACAGAATTGCATTAACATAACACAAATCAGACAAATAAATACACACTCACTGTCATAAATGCAAGTACTAAATAGCCATTTGTTTTGTCTTGGCCATAGACAGTGTGCATACAACCTGCACAAAAAAAGGTGTGGGACTTGCATTATATATGTATAAAGCACAGACTGTTATTACATATAACCATTGTTAAACATGTGGTATAGTGGACATATATAATTCTGTCTCTTTATTGCAATGCAACAAGACAAAAGAGGAAAATTGTATGCAGTATTAAAAAACTGACAAGAAAATCTGAACTAACAGTTTTTATAGGCTACAGGGGCAAGTATTTAGTAAGACCTCCCCTTACACCTGACCATTAGCACCATCTGGGTGCCATGTTGAACCTTCTATATTCTGAAGAAACTTGATCATAATCAACCAAGAAACCACTTTATCGGAAAGGGGGCAGGGTGAAACATAAGATATGCTAAAGCTCACAAGGATTGGAATAAAGAACAATTCAAAGAAGTATTTTGGAGTGACGAATCCAATTTTGCACACAACATAAAGATTTTTTCGTTTCATAATTTCAAAAAAAATTCATATAAAATATTGTTTATTTGTATATATATATATATATATATATATATATATATATATAATACATATAAAAATGTTTATATATAATGTGTGTGTATGTGTGTGTATATATATATATATATATATATATATATATACAAATAAACAATATTTTATACAAATTTTTTAATCTGTATGCCAGAAATTTTAATCTGTATGAAATTATGAAACGGAAAAATCTTTATGTTGTGTACATAAAGTTGTATGCTGTAAATTTTTTTATCTATATCTATATATATATCTATATATATATATATATCTATATATATATATATATATATATATATATATATGTATGTACACACACACAACCTACTGGCCCAAAGTCCAATATCATAAATGCTAAGCCACCACAATTTAGAAAAAAAAATCTGATCAATTATTAACATTTTGTAAAAAAAATGTTTTTGATAAGTACCATTTATGGTAGCTTGGCTGAGGTGGGATTGAACCCTGGACTTTCTGGTGGTCCATAGTCCAGTACCTTAACCGCTATGCCACTACAGTCCCAGTCCACAGTTTAACATCTGCATTAACCAGACATTACCATTAACATAGTGGTCTGCACATAGTGGTTTATTTGAAACAGTAATATTCATGAAATTACAATATGGAAACATTTTACTTCAAACATGTACAAAAATGAATAGAAACACCTCAGGCTGTGGAAGGAAACTGGAGGACATGCAGACTGGACCCAGGCATTCACACAGAAAGGACCCAGGCCGCTACACCCTGGGATTGAACCCGGGACCTTCTTGCTGTGAGACAGTGTTGCTACCCACAGAGCCACCGTGCTGCCCAGGCACACTTTTATTAGTGATGGATAATTACTACATAAACATGTCTTTCTTTTGAGGCCAATTTAGCCAATCCTTGTGAGTGACAGGGAATTTAATTTCAATGAGCTGTTTTAAGCAGCAAAGACCAGCACCAGTTTAATTTGTTAACACTTGCCAGTAGCTGTGGGGCATGCCACCATGTCTTGATTTATGAGTCTTTAGACACCATTTAGCTGTTCTGGCCTTGTGCCATGCCTTTTTGACAGCCGTGTTATCAACTGGCCTTGTTAAGGCCTTGTTAAGACCTCCCTTACCAATTCATCTAAATGGGCTCAGTATTAAACAATGAGTGGTCTGAATTACAGTCTCTTCTTTGTACATAGTCTCAAAGGCTGCACACGCTTTAATGTCCCTTAAACATCGGAAATCTAGGCCACTGAAGCTGGCAGAGTGATCGCCTGTAGGAAGGAATTAAAAGTGTACACAAATACAAACGGGGGGCACTTATTGTCATGGCTGCTCATCCACTGATGTCCTATTCTCCTCCGGTTAGGGTTTAAAGGCCTAATTTATGTGACTTGCTTGGTGCCAGGAGGCATTGCTGCTCATTTCTTGCACCTATTGAAATGTTCATACACACATGAACTCGCAAACATGCGTTCCATTGAGCCAACAAGCTACGAGAGTGCCCTTACCCCCTTCTCAGATCTCTCAGACTTCAACTATAGGTGAAGCGATGCTGGCCCTGCAAGTTTGTTTTTATTTAATGTGCTTTTACTTCCACGTCATATTTCCCAGGCTTTAACTGATGAGAGCCTCAGTGCTGGTGCCCAGTGCAGCGTTGAATGCACTACCTCTTTTAGACAGGCCCTTATCCACCTCTAATAAGCGTCTCTCTCCTCTGAGGCCTTCAGCTGTGTCAGGCCACTGCTGCCTCGATGCACCTCTGCACTAGGACGCCTTCGTGTAGCCCATTAGTTCTCTTTCCAGGCCTTTCTATTCCCTTCATACACCACATTCTTTCTCTCTCTCCATTGCCTTCATCCCTGAAGCAAAAGGCACATCTTTCTCTCACTTGGGGGGGATGATAACATTTGTCATGTTGTGGGGTTTTTTGTCTTCAGGCTTTTGCAGTCTTACAAAGTGGTAGGAAGGTTGTCTTTCCTAAAGTAATTACTTTTTGTTGCAGTCTTTAGAAGCATGTGACTGATGTGCAAATTAAGTTAAAGTTAAAAAGACACATTAAAGGTATGGTATTACATATGTTCTATTGCACCATATTTTCAGCTCAGCTTAGTTGGATTGTTGACGAAATATGAGTAGGTTAAACATTTAAGGTTACCAGGCTTTCTTAGGCCCTTAGGCTTCAATCCTGCCTATGGTGTGGAGTTGACACACTGCCCCAACAGCAGGTGTGATGACCTGGGGAGTACGACATTTCGGTCACCTCTAGTAGTCAAATGAGGGATGCTAATAGTTCAGCAATATGTGCAGAATGTCTTGCTGCCACGTGTTGCCTCTCATGGCAAGGCTTTCAACTGCATTTTTCAGCGGGATAATGCTTGCTCAAGTACAGCAAGGGTTGCCCAGTAATGTCTCCCACATTCCAATAATTCCATGGCCTGCCCGACTGCCAATCGAGCATTTATGGGACCAGGTGGGACACCAGCTTTGGCAACCTACACATAGGCTGTATCTGTGCAAGCAATAGTATTAATGATGTCTTTGTGCAAACTAAATTAGAAGGCACATATCACAGCTACTCCGTGTTTGAGGAAATTTCTAGAGAGATGGCCAAACCTGGCTGCAGTAGGAAAATAAAAAAAGTTTATAGAAACCAATGACACAAACCAAAGAAATGTCCATGGATGAAAAATGTGACCTTACTGTTGACTCCATTATGATTGTTTACATCTGGACGATGCTCTTTTACGAATGCATATCAATTCAGACGAATGTCTGATATAGGTCAGCGTGAACAGCCTTAAAAAAGATGAGAAAATTGGATTTGGATCAGTTTGTCTGCTGTGGGAATATAGGGATTTAAAACACTGACAGGTGAGGGAATAACATTGATAGTGTTAACTTGTTCATGAACATATAAAAAGAGTTTAAGGTGTTGATCCGGCTTCCAAATTCTACACATCTCAATCCCATCGAACATATGTGGGAGAACTTGGACACACAGATCCTATCCATGCAGGCCGCAACTTGCAATCTGTCACCAGCCACATGCCACTAGCCACAGGGCATCGTCAAAGGTGTTATGGAGTCTCAGATTTGACAAGTCAGAGCTGTTATGGCGACACAAGGGGCAGTCGCACACTATTATTTAGATTTTTTTATTAGATGATTATTTAGGTCTAAATGTTCTGACTGTTTGATGTACATAATGTAAGAGACACAACAAATGTGAATAAATAAAGCAAAATAAATGAATAAATATTGGACTTTGGATAGTGGTGCAGTGGTTAGTTCTGTCACCTCACAGCTCCAGACATCCTGGTTTGGTCGAGCTTTTTTGAAGTGTGGAGTGCATGCTCTTCCGGCGGCTGTGTGCATTTCCCCCTGGTACTCTGGACTTCTCTCACAATATAATGACACACGTTTAGGTTCACACAGCAGGCAAAAGTGGTCCAATCCATTTTTTTTGGCCATATCCGATTTTTCAACAGTTCATGCAAGGAAGTTTTCACTCTCTGGGACTGACGCCCATGCACAAAAGAGCAATACTTCTCGTGACCCACTCTTCCAGATGAGTCAAATGGATTTATTGGTAACTGGCAATTCTTTAATGGTCTTGTTAACAAGGACACATAATTTCACATTTGTTCCCTTGGTTTCTTTTGTAGTCACTTCCTCCTTTGCAGCCACCGCCATTTCTTAAGAAAATTCCTCAAACATGGAGTGGTTGCAATATTACCCACCACTGAAAACTTCCCTCGCTGCTATGGTCCATTTTTTCTTCTCAGAACACATTTATGATGAATGTCAAGTTGGAATGACTTCCGATCAGTTTCACTGCTGTGTATTGGATTTCATTACCACATATGAAAGTGACCTAAATCAAACTGAAAATGTCAGTTTTCAGGTTCAGTGTGTTTTGTTCACATACCAAAAATAACACATTTGCCTCCTGTGTGAAAATGTAAGTGGTCCCGTGTGAGTTCAACATGAGCATGCATGTGCCCTGAGTCGGATTACTGCCCAGTCTGGGGTTGGTTCCTGCCCTTGCCTTGTGTTGGCAGTTGCCACTGCTCTCCAAAACCCTTAACTGAATTAAGAGGGTAGGAAAATGAATGAATGATGAACTTTTGCACTGCATTCAGAAGTTCCCACCCTCACCCACTGTGTTTTGTTCCATGACAGACAGAATTATTAGTGTATTATAAATCTCATTTTACATAAAGTACTTTAAATATATGTAAGGAGAACTAAATCTCTGCTTAGTCTTGGTCCTCTTAAGCGTTTCTCCTGATAGGGTCACCATCAGCTTAAACAATGGTAAACACTTTGTGACCACTTTATTAGAAACACCTGTCATGTCATAATTAATGCTTCACTGTGTTGAATGCCCAAGGGTGCAGCATAAAATCAAGTGAGCAGCTAGATCAGTTTTAATGTGAATCTACAATAGAATAGGGAAAAAGGAGCGAACTGAGTGACTTTAAATCAGGCATGGTTATCAGTGACTACCCAGGGCCAGGACTTTAAAAATTTGAAAGTATACTGAGAATGATGTGGCTGAGGAACAACATCCAGCAGAAGGGATCCTGTGAATGTAAACAAGTCATTGAGAAAAGTTTTCAGAGGAGGATGTCAAGAATTGTTCTGAAGAACAGGTGGTGCACAGTCAAGCAAATTGCAGCCGAAAATAGTGCAGGTGCTCAAATGAACATGTCCAAATGCACAACTCATCATTCATTAGCATGCATGGACTACACCAGCAGATGGCCAGTTTGTGCCTCTGTTGTCTAAGAGAAACAGAACGGCAAGACAGCGAGCAAAAGAGCCCAAACCTGGATCACTGAGCAGTAGAAAAACATCACCTGATCAGATCAGTCCAGATTTCTGTTGCACCATGCTGATGTGATGTTCAGATGTTGGCTAAGCAGCATGAATCGATGAATCCTCCCTGTCAAGTGTGAACAGTTTAGGCTTGTGGAGGTGGAGTATCTGTGTGGGTAATGTTTTCTTGGCATATCTGGGTCCTCTGATACCTGTAGTAGAGCTTGCCTGAGCATTTAGGCTTACCAAGTTCATCAGTTCATGGAATTTGTCTAAATGTATTGCCTAAAGGCAGTCAATTCAGAGTGGCCCTGGACTTCGTCTTAATCGTCTCATCAGAGTGACTATTGCGCAACAAGAAAACAATCATTGTAGATACTAAATAACCATATTTTAAAAAAAATCTATCTTAAAACTGCCTGTTGTTTGCAATAGGCACATATGCAGGAAGCACTTAAACTCTTATACAGAACCTGTGAATAATGATGTGTGTAAGTATTTAACCCTAAAGTCACACCGTCCTCACTATTAAATAACTATATAGCTGTACATACAGGAAAGCGCTGTTTAGTAACCATCCAATCAATGTCAGTTTGCTTCAGTGACTGACAGCTTAACAATTATAATAGGAAATATAGGTTATAATAGGAAAAATTAATCTTTTAACTGTGGCCATACATAGCCAATCAGTGCGGTGGATTGATGGGCAGAAATCCATCATTCTTGTGCCTGTCCTATTGCAAGTAGTACTGGTAACATTCAGTGTGAGTCTCTGTTTCATTTGGCTGTTTTTTTGTGTTGTTCCGCTATTTATCAATGCATGTTTGGCTTTTCCCTAGACAGGGCCACAACAGTAGATTTACTGTACTAAAAATATATTTACTACAATGTAATATAAACTTCAAAAGGTTTAGCTTGTTATGATTTTTTTTACTTATTTTCAGTGGTATCTCTAATGCATTTATGTGTTATTTTACATGCAGTGTTCTTGTAAAAATACATTTTATATTTACATTACAGTAGCATAAAATGACTGTGACTACGGAAATGTCCGGTCAATAACCCATTTTGGTCAATGACCTGTTGTATAAAAAGTATTGCATTTGTTAAATAACACATACCTGTAGTTATTTCCCTAGGTTGTGATGGGTTACATGTGAATAATATAGAAATGGGACAATTAGCCATGTCTGAGGCAGGAGACACCGATCAGGGGGTGCAATGAACTGGCATCCCATTCAGAGCACACCATTTTTCCGATGAGCATCAGTGCCAGAGAAACTCTGACTCAGATCCTGTCCAGGAAAATGTGGGAAACTAACACAGAAAATCTAGCCAATACTAGGTATCGTGCATGTTTTACTCCTACATACATCCTAAGTGACCCCTTTTCACAGATGATGCAAATGACAAGACAAGAACTAGAAGGAAGAGGGGGTAGGAATTTAGACTCCCTATTCACCTTCCGGAACCTGGCCCCTGTGTGCACGAATCGATTGACAAAACCGTTTGCTCTATCAAATTTAGCAATGATACATCATTATCACAACTTTTAGACCAGATCTATAACATCAGTGGCTGTACAGATTGAGCAGGATTAGTATTGCTAACACTCAGAGCAAGTACTAAAAAGCACCCGGCTATGGATCCGCGTGCCGGCTTGGATCAATGGCATTTGTGGACACTGAGCTCAATAACAAGCCCTTCCAACATCGGGAGGATGAAGAAGAAAAAGAGAAAGATGTGAAAAGCAAATTTGCCAGAAGTGGAGCTAATATCCTGTCTGCGTCTGGCTGAACATGAGCTCGGGGGCATCTACACACAGTGAAGACTGAGTGCTGGCGAGGGGCTGCTCATGGATTTATTTGCTTTAATTATATCAGTACAGAGATAGGTGACATTATTGATAACTTCCTTTTATTGATATTGACAGCCAAGCTAGCCGACAAATGCATTGATCCCAATCAGGGGAGGAGCAGACCTGTTGCGACTGGTCTCGGCATTGTCAAGCGAATAGGGCTGATGTGCAGTACAAAACAAGCAGCGAAGATGCACAGATTTTCTGCCTGTGTGCAACTCAACATAAATGGACTGCAGATTTGTTTGTGAAAAAGAGAACTGAAATCTTCCCTTCATAGGTTTGACTGACTGATATGATTGGAGTGGGATGGGCATTTATGCTCATGTGCCATCTGTGTGTGTATAATACTATACAAAAGGCCTCAATTAGGGTTTTTTTTTTAGCAGTGGTACAATGGCACAATATTCTAAATATAACAAATTGTTGGTAATTAGATCCATAAACTTCAAATTTGCATTTGTCTCTCCACAATACTGATCTCCATTCCAATCTTTGTGAGTTTTAGCCTATCTTGTCCTTTTTTCCCTGTTCCTCTTACAAAAGGTGGTTTCTTGGTTGCTACCCATCCAAAAGGATTCCTAATCAAGCTTCTACAGAGTATAGAAGTATAAACTTGGCCCAATGAAGCTGCCAGATCCTGCTATTGCTCAAGTGCCACACTAAATACTTGCCACTGTAGCCTGTAAAATTGAATTCTGTTTTACTGCATACCATTTTCCTATATGTACTGGTTGTATTGTAATAAAAAGAATATTTAATACAGTCGATTCTGGTTAATCGGACCACATCGGGACGCGATGGTTTTGGTCCTAATGAACGGCTGATCCGATTAAACGAACATGCCCTATGTTACAAGACGGGACGTACTATGTAACATATTAAATGTTTATTAAACCTTTATTGTGCGATTTACACGTATAGCGAACGTACAAACAAGAACTACTGTTGCTTACGAACTTTGTTCATTGAAAAATAAATTTGCAAACAACTTTTTTGAAACGATCTACAACACAATGTATAGGTACACAAAAGCATAATACTGTAAAAAACAAGTTCTTACTAAATTCCAGTCAACGTTTGAAGAACTTGTCCAGCGTTATTTGACACGCTTTTGCTGTGGCCAATTGATGACTTGTGGCTTTTTTTGTAGTAAATGGAAGAGTTTCTTCACGGATATTACATACTGTACACGTTCTTTGATCCAAATAAGCGAATAACATTACACGTACATAATAGGATTTGTTTCTGTACTTTAGGATTAGGTCCAAATAAGTGGCTGGTCCCAATAACCGGTGGTCCTATTAACTGGAATCGACTGTATATCAATTTCCAAAAACATAAGGCTCAGCAAAACGCTCAGATTACTATAGTAAAGCAAGATGGCTGAATTGTGCAAGCAAGACTTCCAGGATATGTAGCACACATTTTAATGCGGCCATGTCCATTTATCTAAAGTGTTAAATAATTAAACAGCTGTAAATTTTGTCAACAGCAATGGTATGCAATCTTATTACCTATACCACAGGAAGTGGTGTTGTAACACGTTGCAAGTCAACAAACCATGTCAAAATCATGCACTGCCAACTAATGACAACCAGTCACTTCAGGCAAACGTTTTAAAAATATATATATATATTTTAGGATCCTTCAATGACAAACTATTGACTTTGATTTCTTTATATATCTTTTTTCTTAGGAGACTCCAGACGTACAAGTTTGTCTTTTGTTTTGGCAGCTTTAAGTTTAAAAACAGTGCTGTAACTGTCACTGTCCATATACAGGGTTACAGACACCCCATTGTCTGTTACTTTGGCTCCACCCATTGCAATCAGGTTTAAATAATGATACACACAAACATGGCTCTCCAGTAGTGGCAGTAGAATTGGTTGGACTGAACACTTCAGTGACTCTTGGCATGACACCCAACCCTCCGAAAATAAAGTAGTTTTTGTTTATTTAAACTAATAATCTAAAGTTATTTATTAGGTAACCCAAGTTCAGTTCTTACAAAAATCACCTAGGCTGACTAAGGACTAAGTTTATGCCACTGTCAGGGCTTTTTCAGTTACAGCTTTGGGCCAAGACATTTGTAAAGCTGCTTTGACACAGTATACACTCTGTATAAAGCGCTGTGTAAAGAAATTTCACTTCACTTTAACTTGATTGGCTTGCACAAAATCCTAACCTAAACTCCTTTTGACACTTAAAGAGATGATCTGGATTGGTGACATATATCCAGGGATATCTGTATGCCTGACTTCACAGTCTTGCTGATTGAAGTGAAAAGATTTCTCAGCAAAGTGAAGATGGCCGGCACAGTAAAGCGAAACAAACAGTACTAATTAACCATGTTTTTTGATGGAACCTCTTGAGTGTCCACAAACCTTTAGCTATATTATTTTATACACAGTACCTTCTAAAGAGCAAATATCATATTTAGTGTTGTTATGCAGCATTTTCCATTAGTAATAACAAATGTATTCTTCACAGATGTAATATACTTTGAGCCTAAATGTAAATGTGTAAACATAAGAAAAACGCTCACAGTATAGAGGAGGAGTACAGAGGTGAACTGGACCAGACTGTATAATGCCATATACTTAAAAAGACTGAAGGACGTTACCAGTGAACACCTTCCTTCCCTGTTAGAAAACAGAAAGGCAAGTCATTTATTATAGACCAGAAAATATCAACTATCAAATATCAAAGGCTGATTGCATTTGATGAGAATTTCTATTGCGTGTAAAGCTGTGGACTGTAGTAATGTGTTAATGACAATAAAAACCCTGTTTGTTTAACCTGATAAGCAAAGGCACACAGCTGATATTGTCAGACTTGGAAGTAAAAGGAGAGGCAATAGACGCTTCAGCTTCAGAGAGCGAGACCCCGACATCAGCAGCCCTTAAAGCTCCACAGTCATTAGCTCCATCACCACACATGCCCACTCGGTAACTACAGAAAAGAGAAAAAAAAACGGTTATTTATTTTCATAGACACACTGTGTTTTATAATAAGTAATTTGTACTATTAATGCTAGAAGTTATTAATGTTCCATATGCTGAATATGTCTGTCTCTAAAAAGTTTCAGTTGTTGTCAAGTTCAGTTCTGGGACACAGCTTTGTAGTAACTGACACTGTGATCATATTCATTTGAATCCACTGACCTCCAAAATAATTAAAATTCCACATTATTAAACATTACACAGACTATCTCAACACTATACATTTGTACAAGTGACTCATATTGCTTGCTCAAGTTTCCTCCCACACAGTTTACCAAAACAATGACATCTCATGACTTCTCATGTGTTTTGGTGAGTAAACAGTGTCCACTATATGAATCAGAACTACTAGTTTCATTCCCCGTGTTGTGTCCTTGTTTAGACATTGTATAGTAAATAGAGGAGCTGATTCTAATGGCTTTATTGCATAATAGCAGACTGTTATTGTTTCCCTTTTCTTACTTCAGCTTGTGTAGAGCTTTGACCAATTGAGTCTTTTGATCAGGAGACATCCGTGCATAAACTGTGCCCCTCATTAGAACCTGCAATGCACACACACGCCAGCACACACCTGCATCATCACTGCCTATTAACATTTTAGAAAGCAAGACACAAATCATAATGAAACAATGAATGTGTTAAGTAAGTTACCTTTGGTAGATGCTCTGGAAAATAATCACACAGTGCAGCAAAGGACTTTCCATTTATAGCCAAATGATATTTGACATTGTTCTGGTAGAGAGCCTATGGACAAGAGAAATCCTTCATTGTACATGCTGCTTTTGTTACCCAAATAAACAATAAATACAGTGTACACACACACACACACACACACACACACACACACACACACACACACACACACACACACACACACACACACA
>JAVSBV010000002.1:911154-937723 GCA_033117975.1 Parotocinclus spilosoma
ATGGTCATAATGGGGTATTTTGTGTAGAATTTTGAGGAAAGAGATTAATTTAATACAATTTGGAATAAGGCTGTAACATAACAAAATGTGGAAAAAGTGAACTGTGAATACTTTCCGGATGCACTGTATATTTGAGTGTATTTGTATACTGAAGATATACAAATAAATAGAATTTTTTGGGTTTTTTTTTTTTTACAAATTCCTTATAATATTTTTCTAATTTACCAGTTTACCAGTCAAAAAATGCAGTTTGTCTGACTGTGCCTGTCATGATACAATGAATGGCCCTAGCTCCACTGTTGCTGATCTGCATCTCTGGCTTTTTCCCCCCTTCTCCTATAGCTCACTGATCCAATCTTTCCTCTGTGTTTTTATCTGTACCCCGCATCACCTTCAGTCCAGCCTCATGTTTAAAGCAATCAGATTTCCCCAGCAGCCCCTGGATTGAGAAAAAGATGGATATGAGAAGGGGATGACAGAACATGTAGGCTGGAGAGTGGGGGGTATGGGCTGGATTTATAAAATGAACTCTGAGACTGCTGCTGGGTGGACCTGGCTCAGACCAAGGTTCTCTTCTTTTTCTCTCTCTTTCTCTTATACATTACGAAATCCTGCAGTTTGTTGATAGGATGCTTTTGAAAAGGCTTTCTTGAGGTAGTGCCAGTGCAAAATCAGTGCTAGAGGGGCCAGGATGCCATCTGAAAAGTTCAGAAGTGTGATAATATTAAAACATAATTTGCCCCCACATAAAAGTGAAACTGCACAATGTGATTGATGCCACACGACAGTACAGTGCTGTCAGTCATACCAGTAGCTGCTTCAGCATTTTAACATTAACAATCAGTCAGGCACCGATCAGTAGTCCTACTTGTTTATAAACTCATTGTCCAGTTGTTCCACTAACCATATAATTGCACTTTTAGTCCCTCTCCCCTAGTCCCTATCCTCTAATGTTTAGTATTGGTCATGACCACCACAGTACCACCACAAATAAGGTACTATTTGGGTAAGCACTCTACTGACACTGATGCGGTGGTGGTGGTGTTAGTCTGTTGTGCTGATATGATTGAATCAAGACACAGCAGTGCTGCTGGAGTTTCTAAGCAGTGTGGTTATTCATTTTCACTTTGTAGAACGGCAGAGACAGTAGCTCATCTGTTGTTGCACAGTTTGTGTTAGTCTGTGATCCTGTAAGCCTCTAATCCAATGCTCACAAGGTGCTGCCTACAGGATGCTGGTGGCTGGACATCTTGGTTTAGTGGACTATCTTCAGCCCTGCAGTGACACGTAGGTGTTAAACTCCAGCAGCACTGCTGTGACTTTAATTGTAGAACTACAGTGGGACAAAAAATAAATTTAGTCATCCACTGATTGTGCAAGTTCTCCTACTTAGAAAGATGGAAGAGGTCTGTAATTTTCATCATAGGTACACTTCAGCTATGAGAAACAAAATCAGAAAAAATCCAGGAAATCACGTTTGTAGGATTTTTAAAGGATTTATTTGCAAGTTATGGTGTAAAACAAGTATTTGGTCAATATCAAAAGTTCAACTCAATACTTGGTATCATAACGATTTGTCTCTCCTAGTTGCTGTACCTATGATGAAAGTTAAAGAGCTCTCTCATCTTTCTAAGTAGAACTTGCACAGTCAGTGGCTGACTTTTTTTGGCCAACTGTAGGTGCAGAAATCTGTATCCGTATGGTAAAATGATGGGACAGTGAGTGCAGAAACATGGAGGGATACCTAATGAAGTTATCTGTGAGTGTACACTGTGTTTTAAAGCAGAACGATACCAACACACAACCAAATTCAATGGAATCTTCTGGGTAGACTTTCATTCCACCGTCTGCAATATTTGCTTT
The DNA here is from genome assembly GCA_033117975.1 of Parotocinclus spilosoma. Classification (NCBI taxonomy): domain Eukaryota; kingdom Metazoa; phylum Chordata; class Actinopteri; order Siluriformes; family Loricariidae; genus Parotocinclus; species Parotocinclus spilosoma. Next base: position 913,018 of record JAVSBV010000002.1, read on the forward strand.
ATATATCCCTTTCAATTTAATTATATATCCCTATCAAAAGCCTTAACCGGGCTTTGCGTTTGAGCTGTTGTTTCATTTTAACTAGCGAAGCTCTTGCTGGTGTACTTTGTTAGGCGGGTAATGTCAGTTGACATTTTATTTATTATTATTATTCATTATTTATTATTATTTAGTTTAACATCACATCAGCATCATTGGCTTTTCCAGCTGAAGCAGTCATACACATGCACACCAGGCCATTTATTTGCTACATTTTTAAATCTTGTTTGGAGATAAGTCCCACCATGCACAGGTCCCGCCACAGTGCAGTAACTCCCTTCATCATTTAGTTATTAGGGGGTGATGTGCCTCCAATAACTTATTTATATGATTTATATTCAATAACTTATATCAATTTTATTCTTTATTTTGAATTTTATTACTAATTCTAATTTTCTTATTGATTTAAATTGTAGTATTTACTTAATTTTACTAGTACTACAACTTAATTATTTCAATTAACAACTAGGCCACCCAAGGAGGATGAGTTTTGAGTCTTGGTCCTCCCAAGGTTACTTCCTTCTATATTCAGGGAGTTTTTCCTTTCCATAGTTGCCCTAGGCTTTCTCAATTTGGAATTGGTCTTTTAAGATGATCTAACATTGTAAAGCTGCTTTGAGAGAATGCACCATTGTAAAAAAGCACTATATAAATACATTTGACTTTGACTTTAGATAACTACTTTAAACATATGTAAAAATTGTGTAATTGTGCATAGGGGTAAAAGTGTGTTTAAAGATTGAGGAGATGATACCAAATTTTCCTCCCAACATAGTACGTGAGCTCGATACACCGTTGTTTTTGTGGTATTCTACATGTGCAAACAAGTAGCATGTGTGTATGTGTGAGGAGGTGAAGCATGTCGTGGCTGCTGACAGGCAGACATATGCACACAGAAAATGTAGTGCTGAATTTATGCAGCTATTGTTCTTAACTGTCTCCAAATACAAGTGCGTATGACTGCGAAACTGAAAAGCACCATTTTAATTTCTCCTCGCCCTGTGGCATACTACACTCATATCTGACTGATTATTAAAAGGATTACCAATGCCGGAGATATAATTAGTAGTAATGAAGGAAGAGCGCTAGCCTCTGACACCGTAATTATAGATGCAGATCAGGGGGGATTAAACTTCATAATGTTGAGATTGCTTGGAGGCAACTTGACATGGGGCTTTTTGTGCTTATGGAATTTGCAGAGTTCTCAAAGAAATAAAGTCGAGTGAAGCAATACATTTCATTTACTGGATCTCCACTTGACTATTTGAACTAACAAGAATTCAGCATGGAGCTAACTTGTCTTCAAGCTAGTCATGTAACGGACTTGCATCACGCCTCTAGCTGTATGTAAGTAAAAACTTTCATTTTGCAAAAGTAACAATTTTGTAGCCAGGTCCCAGGTCTACCATGGCCAGGATTGCTTCAGTTAACAAAAATACTATGTAGGTGTTGTAGATTGTATGCAGTGTGTACAATTAATTCATTGTAATATGTTAGGTGTAATCAGTCATATTATGGTGACATTATATCGACTTTTAATTAATTTTCCATTCCTATACATTGTCTGTGGTGGCCTGGTGGTTAAGATACTGGACTATGGTCCAGAAGGTCCAAATCCCACCTCTGGCACAGTTGGGTCTTTGAGCAAGGCCCTCAACACACAATTGCTGGGGTTGTAAGATTGTCTTAATTGTAAGTCGCTCTGGATAACAGCGTCCGCTAAATAGTGTAAGTGTAAGTATTTCAGAAACGTAGGGGTATGGGTTGGTAGCATGGTGGTGCAGCGGTTAATGTGGTCACCTCACAGCTCCAGCATCCCTGGTTCCTTCCTGTGTGGAGTTTGCATGTGCTCCCCATTTTCATGTGGGTATACTCCAAGAACTTTGGTATGCTCCCACATTTCAAGACATGCATGTTAAGCCAATGGCTGTTTCTAGAGTGTATGTGCCCTACAAAAAATTGGTACCCAGAGTAGGCTTGTTCCGGTCTTGCACCGGCTAGGCACCAGGCCCTGACCAGGATTAAGTGGGGAAAAATAAATGAATGAATGAGGGGTCCATATGGCAGCACAGGGCACAAAAAGGGGTCACACATTGGACAGGGCTCCAAACCATAACAGGCACATGGCCATGCACACATGCACACAGTCACCTTGTTTAGGGTGTACTCACATTAGGCAATATTTGTCCCTCAAAGTGCTGCTTGTGTGACTAGTGAGATCGCTCCATGCATTGCCCTGGTGTAGTACTCTTAACTGCTTGAGGTAGGCTTGGGCCCTTTCTCAACCTCGTTGCGGTGTGTCAATGTGTTTGTTCATTCTGTCTCATTTTTAAAAAAAACAATAAAAAAAACTATATTCACAAAAAATGAATATTTTATATTTATCTTCTGTTAGTAAATTGGCTGTGTTGCATTCAAATGTGTGACATTCAAAAGTAGGATCTTCACCCACACTGTATTGATTGGTAGGATGTGTGAAGTTTGGTGTTGATCACTTGCATGGTGAATACCAATTTGTTTGAGTCAGGGGTATACAGTATGTGGTAGCATGCTCTTGAAACCTGGGACCTGTTAGCCATGCAATATTTAGATATCCTGTGTGTGAGATAGTGAGAGAGGGCCAAGTTCATACAGTATATCATGTTGAGGATCAAATGTTTCCTCAAGGATAGAAAGATCAGATTTTTTTCACCATGTGGGAACAGGTTGCTGGTGTGTATAAGATATTTATGGGTTTATTCAAACCAAAAGACTAACCCAAAGAGCGAAAAGGATATAGGTAACAGAGGGTGAGTTTGGTATAATCTTAATTAACTGCACTAATATTGCGTCAGTGGGAAGTCCTCACCGTGGTAGAAATACAAACGTGTGTTGGGGGGTCAAATTGTCAGTTCTGGCAGGGTTGTGTATCTAATTATGAACTGATTCCCTCACTATCAATATGATTTAACTCCTACCTCTAATACGGCCTCAGACTAATGGCTTTACTGTAAGAATATATGAAAAAGGAGTCACTGTGATATTGTAGAGAATGAATTTGGATTTAAATACAGGTGTGTGCTGTTTAATGTTCTCATTAAGTTTTGTGAACAGGCTGTTAACCAATATGGACACTGACCTGACATTAGCATAGTGCCATAGTATTTCGGTTGGTTGTCATAAACTTTGTTAGGACCCACGGAGACTTATTTGCACTAAAAAATACAGTGCTGTTGATGTAAAATTAAAGAAAAACAGAAAAAAAATTGCGGAGCTTTTCGCTGAGAAACAGCTATTGTGCGACTGAATTACCGTGTACTGAATCGTAATTTAAGTTTCTGCTGGAAGGAATGAGGCAACTCGACCTCTAAACTTGTAGTCAAAATGCATTGAGAACTGAATTTGAGTTTGAGTTCTGCGGTGCTCAATAACCAGGTACCAATGTATACTGTACAGAGTTTAAAAATTAAAAACTAAATTGCATGTGCATTCTAACTTAGAGTATGTACTTAATGTTACTGGGGTTAAGACAAAAAATATTTTCCCAAATCAAAAAACACAGGACTCCATTAGGTCACAGAACTGTGTAGGGGTAGCTGTTGTGGCACCAGGAGCTAATTCCATCATGCACAACATGACAAATAATTGCTGTTTATTGATTTAAGAAATGTAATGCACATAATTTGTAATAAATCCACTCAGTGTGGCTCGGTGGGCATCACCACCATCTCACAGCAAGAAGGTCCTGGTTTCTGTCCCACTCCAGTTTCCTCCCACAGCCCAAAGACATGTGTGTTAGGTTAATTGATTATTAAAAAAATCTGAAAATATTCTGATGTACAAAAGGGGGTGCTGCAGAAAATGGTAAGACTGTACATTTAAAGAAAATGAAACGCATTCTGTAGCCAAATATCTTTCAGTGAGGTATGCTTAAGTCATAGGGCAGTTTTAATGTCTATCACTGAAATGAATCCTTATGCATCGGCACTGCCCTCCAGTTTGGGTCAAAACACCCTAACCTACGCATTCTAATGTTTTTGCAGATGTTCTGTGTTTGGCAGGTATTTCACACAATCAGGTGGTTTGTAAATCAGGTCCTCGGCATGCCAATCTGAGAAGGCTGTTACTGGCTGATGATTAAGCTCAGTAATATTACTGTAGAACGTTGGTCCTGTGTGACTTTGACAGTCAGCTGAATGAAAATGAGGGTAGAGTCAGTGTCGATACATTTGAAGTGGCAGTTGTGAAGTGTTAGGGAGGCTGTCATCCTCACCACTCTGTACTCGTACCGCTGAATGAATAGCTCAGTGTTCAGGCTTGTTTGATTGGAATTGAACGAAACAACGGTGACATGCCCCGAAATAACTTGTTTTCTCGGAGCACTGTTTTCACTTTAAGAAATGTTGTTCCCTTTTTGTTTGAACTGCCTGCTGGGGGGAACACACATAGCCGTGGCTTGTTTGTGTTTTTTATTGGTTTACTCTCCCTTATTCCTTGCTGTCTCTCGCTATCTGTTTTATACCCTGGCGTAGTTTTATTCAAAGCTGGGATTTGTTTTGGGGTGTATTGTTTCACTGCCTCTGCTTCTGGAGTTTGGGGGGTGGGAACAAAGCCTGGGCTTGCTAACATACTCTTGCGTGTATCTCCTCGAACCTGCAGAACACCTTGCGAAAACTGGCAGGCGCTTGATATTAAACATGGTCTCCACAGTTCTGTTCAACTGGGGCAGGCTCTTTTGCCTTAAAGGTGAGCTGGGAAAAAGTGTTTGCTTTTCCCCAAACTTGTGTGCCTGTCGGTAACAATGCATCTTTTATGGGGTGTCGAATCTGATGAATTTACAAGAGTTTACAGTAGCTATTGTAAGCCATTAGGGCATACTGCAGTGTCTCCCTGGACTAATTTTCTCGTGTCACAGACACCTCAAAGCATGCCGCAACACTGCTGGCTCCAGCACGGAGCGCTTACCCTGTGTTTATCTCTCTCTCTTTCTCATTCTGTCTCTCACCCTCCAGCTTGTGGCCACAGCACCGCTCAGATGACCTTCTTCATTTATCTCTAAACGCCTGGATTGCCGGAACATTAGAAATTCCTCACAAAAGACGTTCATTGTCTACGGCAAGCAAGCTATTATGATAAGTACACATAATGGTTGCGGTAATTTTTCATCAAAACTGGTCTAATATTCCCTCAACGAGCTGTGAAAGCAAAGCTTATTAGGCCGGTCACGCACACGCCGATGGACGGACGATGCTTTTCTAACTTAAAGATAAAGAAAGAGAACGGTCCCATTTGTAACCCTTTCTCAGTGCGTTTTTCTTTTTAAGTAATATGCCATTCTATAAAGCACCCCACTCTGCCGTGAAACGGAGCTTCTTCCGAAATAAAGTCAAGTAGAATTAATAAAACGTTAAAAAGAGGAAAAAGGAAAAATTGTAACATGTTTGAGGGATGGCTGTTGAGGGAGAGCCGAGAAACGAAAGTGGCCCCTGGTGCTTTCGCCCTTAATGTAAGCCGAGAGGAATATTTCAAATAATAATAATGTCATCATAGAGCAATTTGCAACCTTATAGGTCCACAAATACACGCACACATCTCCTAGGTCGTCAGATGACACAGTTTGAACGCTCCATCCCTCATGCCTAGCAGATGAGGTCTGATATTTCATCCTTGTCATTTTATTAAACAGTTTTGCATCTCCAGCAAATACACACCAACCAATTTCCCTGACACCAGCTCGGATCCTGGCGCACGGATTCCGACGATGAGGAAGGGTGCGTAGGCCTGGGCGATTGCGCGTGATTACATTTCCACGTGTGAATTTAATAAATGTAAAGAATGCATTCTTTTATATTATCAGCGCTAAAGGATCCCAGTGTTAAATTCGGGGGAATATGACTCCTGTCAGATGAATGAGTGGATGCGAGTAAGACGGATGCCTTGATGAGCAGGGGGAGAAGAAATTCACAACATTAACGTTATGAGTCCTGCGACTATTACCACGTGCTATAGCGTCAGTTCTTCGTCACAATGTGATCTCCACTTATTAGTATTAATAGGAAATGAGAACGTGCTGCTTTAATTTGTCGGGGCTCGTATTAGCTGCTTTTGTGAGAGAAGGAAGGGATGACATGTAATGACATCTCCTGCTTTTGTTTCTCTGCCTCTTATCTCAAGTCTCTCGGTGACACGATTGTTTAAGTGGCCGCATTCACTTCGTAATCTATTTTACTTGCATGTTCTTACAGAATGATCCTTCTGATGAACACTTCTGCTATCGTTAGCTAGCGCACCCATACCCCCCCCTCCCCTGCGAGGAGTGGCCGGACTCTGGCAGGTCATATCAGTATCCATGTCATCAGCCTGACACCAGCAATCTCATATCAATAAACATTTTGCAACGTCCGATTTTGCTCCATCTGAATTATTTATTTTGCATGATTACGATCTATGTTTTGTTGCAACCCAAGCCTGAATGAGGTATCTAGTTGCTTTTTTTGTTGCTCTTTTTTAACCTAATCTCTAGCTACTGTATTTGTAGAGTATGTCTGACTACAAGCATGTCTCCCTGTACTTAGAAGAGAATAGAGAGTTCATTTACATTAAGCCCATTTATCATGGAATGTCTAAAGGCATTTATTGGGTTTATAAATACAGTCTTGGGCTGGGCTCGGTGGCTTCTTGGGGGGCATCAATCATATTAGAGGCTTTATTAAAACACAATAGGCAGGACAAAAAAGCTAATCAGCAGGATGATGACCTAAAACATACATTAAAACAACTACTGGAAGACCAAAGGAGATCCCTGGTCAACTGACATGATGGTAATCAAATGTTTATGGGGACACTCGAAGAGATAGAAAGCTAAACCTTAAATATCAAGCTAAAATATCAACAAATTTGTGCAATTAAATGTACACAATGCCATTAAAGTTAATGCATGTAAACTTTTCACTCAAATTGTTGTGCATATTGTATGATTTGTAATGTAAAATGTTACTTTCTAATCAGAAAAAATGGAAAACTCTATTTTCACTAGTGGCCTCAGACTTTTGACAGTCACTGTGTTTCTCCAACTTTAAAATCATGAACATTAAATTGAATGTTTAATTGAACATTAAATTACATTGGAAAACATGAAGTAAAATTTGGTATTTGCAAACATTTGAGTTATATAAGTGACTTGGGAATAGTTCATTAAAATGTCAGTTTTAATTTTTTGTTTTTTCTTTCTTCTAAATGTCATTTAGAAAATGTTTGCTCAAACATTTGCAACAGGTTATGCTTACAGGTGATTGTAAAAATGATTTGGTACAAAAACAATATTAATTTAAGGCTTTGATGAGCAAATATGAAGAGAGGATCTCCAGTTTGTCAGCAAATGTGCAATACAGTTAGTAAAATGTTTAAAAACAATGTTCCTTAAAGAAAGATTTAGGGGGAATATTTCAGCCCTAATGTTTTTTGATTTGGCTTGTTTTGCATTGTCTTTGTGCATGGGTGCTTATGTTGCTCTAAGATCTCAATGTACATTTTTTTCTGCCTAAATACTGCCATCACAGAAGGTTAAATGACCTACAGGGCACTGACATGACCCCGTGCCATAATGGACCCTGACTTTGGACTTGCTGAAAAGAGTCTGGAAGGCCTTTTTTCTCGTTGGTCTGGAGCACCCAACATCCATTTTTTCCAAGCAAGATTGGCCTGATCCATCTGAGCATAATATATTGTCAATCCACTGTTTAATGGTCCATTCTAGATGCCTCTAAGCCCAGATAAGTCAGTTCTGTTTTTGTACATGGTCAAACTAAGGATTCTTTTTTGCACAGTAAAGCTTTAAGTGCCATTTGTTACTGTAACTTGGTGTTGTAGTTCTTGACAAAGGTTTGCCACAGTAAATCCTTGCCCATGTGGTTATATCAGCTGTTCGGTTTAGGCTTACGCTTTTTCCCTTTACGCAATTAAATTCCTACAGATTCTTTAAATTGTTCGATTATATGATTTACTATAGAAGGAGAAATTGACTAATTCCTTCCAATCTTTCTTGAACATTGTTTTTTAAATACTGTTCTAACACATTAGATGACTGGAGATCATCTTCTCATTGTTGCACCTCAAAGACTCTTTTGTACCGAATCATGATTACAGTTACTCAGTGACATCATCTGTTTGAATTTTTTTCCTCATTACTAACCTCGAATTGCCCCCATTCTAACTCTTTTTAGAATATTTTGCAGGTCTGAAATGTAAAAATGGATGTTTATTAGCAAATTTAATTAGCTTGACCAAAGACACTTCTTCACACTGTCTGCAATGTAATAAGTCAAAGTAAGTAATATAAATACTAATATAAAGAAAACTGTGTTTTCTATTTTTTATTTGCTTTCTGTTGTTTACTATCTGACTTATTCTGATTTCAGCTTGTATGCTTCTTAATAAGTATTATCTGAGCTTGAAGTTTCTGTTATACCAGTACGGTTGTGTGAAACTGATCTTGCAAAAACACCACAATGAAAAAAGACATTCTCTCATGTTTATCTCCTTCCATCTTCCGAAGACCTATAATTTTGTGTAGTCTGAAATGCAAACGATCTTTACATTTTACATTTTACTGAATTTAACAAGTACTTATTATATAATTTTCAAATCAACAGCTTATAATTCTATTCTCTATACTGCAGGAATGTCAAATTCTTCATATATGGTTATCAGCCTTAGAGATATGGTAGTTAGAGATTAGGTTGAACACCACTAGAGTATTGCTTTAAGAGCAGCCTGAAGAAGGGAAATAGACAGCTGAGCTGATCCCGAATGAAGCTAGACTGAACCTTCCTACCACAGTATAATAGAGGAGGACCATCATGTCTGTAAGTGGCAGAGGGCTGTCATGACCAGCAGCTTTGCCTGAACAGGCACTGGCAGTCTATGGGATGTAGAAGACCCTGCTATGCTGACTTCTCCATGTCTTCAAAGACATGTCATCCAACTCACCGAGCCACAAGGCTGTTAATCCAGGCAGCATGTCACTGTAGTCAAAACCTCACTGTAAGTTTGACCGAGTCTGTCACCACAGGAGCTTTGTGTTCTAGTTGGGCACTCACCAAGGTCACAGCTCCTTACTGGCATGCTGTATTTTTAATTTACCCCTTCCAAACCTTGCAGAATGTTTTATTTTGTTGATTATGATAAGCAAAAAAGTGGATCAGGATCTTCAGTAATAGATTGAGACATGAGACTGCAAACTTGGGCTTCTTGTCATCCTAGATTTGGTGTTATGCTGAATTGGGATGAACTTCCATGTTTGTCCAATAAACTCTACAGTAACGGTTCCGAAATCAGTTTTGTACAGTAATCCTGAATACGCAATGAGCCTTCAGTCAAAGGTTGTCAGAACGTTTTTCATCTTCGTGATATAATTTTATCTCAACATTTGCATATCAATTCAGGGTTACTGAACTCGGCTGTGGAAGTTTCAGTTAGAGGCACATGGCTTAGTTTATAACAATTTAAAAACAATTCCTCCAGAGCATTTGCAAAGCAGCAATTACTTTTTGCAATAATAAGTGACAAAATGCAGTGCCTTTTATTTGCATGCACAACTTGTGAGGCTGAAGTGGAATAAATTTATAAAGGGCATGCAGAGCATTTGGAGATTTTGCATCAGGCAGTATTAGATGAATGTGGCGCGAGCTAAAAGTAACATCTTGCATTTCATAATCAACTGGAAGTAAATAAAAACTGAAATGTGTGCTCTAATGCAAATGTGTACTGATACACATTAGCTATAATTATGGAGGTAAAATTGTGTCACTGAGTGTTGCTGGAGCCTCACATACCCAGGGTGACATTTTTGATCCTGAGCTCCTAAACAACTGTTTTACTGTTGGGGGTGACTCAGAGGTTAAATACAACTAAGGAGGGCCCTTGACCTTCAAATGCTCAGCTCAGGTGTAGGTCATTTTGGACAAAATAATTTCCTGTAAGTGCTGAAAATATCATTTATTTTACATGTTCTCCCAATATTCATATGCATGCATTTCTCATGGGTACATTCAGAAACGTTGGGGGCTTGGTACATGGACAATGAACAAAAGTCTTAAACCACCATTAGGTTGGTAGTTTTAGAAATGGTATAATGACCATATATACAGGATGACATGTTGTCGATGATTAAACTCAAACATTTCAAACTTGGAATCATCACCGTATTATTTTCTACTGATCTTCTTTCCAGTCTTTGTACACTTTAGAATATCTTGACATTTTCACCTTTGGGGAAAAAAGTGTTTTTAGCTGCTGCCCTTCCAAAAAGACAAAAAGACCTGATCAAGATCCTTCAGACTGCAGAAGGATCAACTTGGCATGATGAAGTTGCCAGATACTTTGCTTGAGTGTAAGGGGATGTCACACTAAGAACTTGCCAGTGAAGCTTATAGAAGCTGTTCTGTTTTAGTATAATTTCTTTTCAGTTTTTTAATACTGTGTACAAACTTCCTATATATTCTGGTTGAATTCCAATAAAGCAAATGAGAAATAAAAAAAACATAAGTTCATCATACCATTGCTAAAACATGCAATGCAATGTTAAATATGGCCTAAGATTTTAACTCGGGAAATGTGTGAACACTAACCAATCTAATAATGTGATTAATGTTTAATGAGCATTTGTTTCTCGTTACTATTTATCTTTTTGCTTTTAAGTTGTGGTGTTACTGATGATCCACCACCAACCACTCATGTAGGACCACTACTGCTATCTCCACACCAAGCGGTCGAATGTTTTTGAAAGTTGAAGGGATCTGTAGGGAAGGGCAGGCCAATCTTTACTAGCTTTGAGGATTTCATAGGGGAGGAAAACTAGACAAAGGGGACAAAGGGATCCTGAAATGATCAAGCAATAAAGGCTCGAGTTGTGGATGCTGTGGCTCACTGGTTTCCCTTTTGTTTGAATCACCAGTGAATTGCCTATCGGGGGTAGTAGTATGGGTGTACATGTTTGGCGGGTGGGGGGGTGGCTAGCGGTTGTTCATTAGCACTTGCCGAAATGCCTGCAGGCACGAGGAAGAGAGCAAACGGGCTGTGGTGGTGGGGTGGAGGTTATATGTGTATGTGTGTTTATGGAAATTGACCAGTGTGCTGAAACTACGCACCTTGTACGAGGCTTTGAAGTGGAGATGTTCAACACAGACTCTGCCTTTGTTCTTGGTAATTGCCTAAATGATCTCCATGGAGTGCGGGGCCATACTACAACTGAGCTAATCCAGGCCATGCCCACTGATTTGACAGAGACCCTCAATCTCTGTATGCCAGTCCATAACCCCCCTTCCACCCCACCTAATCTCTTTCTCTCTCTCTCTCTCTTTCTCTCTCTCTCACACACACACACACACACACATCTAGCATTCTGTTTCTTCTTTTTATTAGCCTTAGACAGGAGGGAATCTAAAATGGTGTGGGGGATTGCAGGGGGTGATGTGTTTGTTATTGTATGAAGATCTTGTGTGTGTGTTCCAAGCATGGCCACATGCTTACTGTCCTTGATTCATTCTGTCCCCTCCCTTCTTTTCCGTGTGCACTGATATGATAATGGGCCTTGATTCCATTCCAAACCAGGGTGGAATATTTAGAGAGGCGACAGCAACAATTAAGAACATTTGAACTCACCATCTTTTAACCCGTTGCTGGCAACAGGACAAGGTCTATTATGGTGTAGCCTCCCATGGGTGAGATGGGGATGAGCTAGCAGACAGTGCTAGAGTAAAAGAGTGGTTAAGGAACACAGGCAGTTCAGGAGACCACCAGAGTGTGGAGCACTGAAGAGTAAGTCCTGGCCTGCAGCTTGCAGAAGTCAGAACCCAAGCTGGGGTAACCTAGCTTCTGTGAGGATGCTTTCTTCTTTTCGTCCTCTCTGTCTGACTCTCACCCTCAGGGGTCAGAGTGCCACCCACTACACAGAAGCTAGGCTAATGTTTCACCGAGCAGCCCTCATATTCTGAAGGGAAGAAAAGGAGACCCCTCACTCCTGACGGGAGAATCATGGCACCATAGGCCTTTATTTTCAGCCTCACATTCTAGAGTTCAAGCCTAGAGAGCAAAAATGTAGGTGTATAGCCTCTGTACTAGATGGGTAACTCTCAGGGAGGGCGAGGCAGACATGGATACAAAATATCTGCAAATGCATATGCGAGGCATGCACCACAATATCGTTTAACCAGGGGGGATCATTAGGGTCAGTCTAGATGCAGCATTGATGCTAGTAGATTGCTGGGTGTCAGCAACCCAGGCCGAGTAATGGCGAGAACATATAACCCTCACCCCCCACTCTCCTTCTGCACACTCCATCCCTGTCCTGGGACAGGGCTACAGGAAGAGTATCAGGTAGACCAAGGTCCCATATAAAAGCGGCCTCTATGAATTATAAATTATAGGCCACTGGAGCCAGAGCCTCTGGGATGCAGAGAGAGTGATGGTGCACATGTTCCCGGAACAAAGGACAGCCAGGGGAGGGGTTATCGAGGGGGTTCAAGAAGACGGGGGTGTCATTTGGGGAAGGATGATGAAGGACAGGGTGCTGAATCTATTTATGTGTGTGTGTTTGTGCATCCTCAAGTTCAGATCAGGAAAGGTTTTGGTCTCTTTGGTATAGGCTTTGCACAGGTTCTAAATGCCTCGTTTTGGTGAAGTTAATATGGAAAACATCTTTGGAGAAAGACAAATGCTGAGCACTGCACTTATTTATTAAAATTTTCATAGTTCTAGTATCTGATCAACTTTAAATGCTGATCACCTGATCGGAATCCTACTCATTAAGGAAAAATACAGGACATGAAGGCTGTAATTAAATTGTTGAATTCTGTACATGTCCAAGTTAAAACAGTAGTATTGTTATTAAAATTAATACAAACTTATTTTCTTTATATAAGTATTCATGGTATTATTTGAGACCTAAAAACTTTTTGTTTTGACCAGTTATCATTTACAGTGAATAAACGTGCAATAATGCTGCACATACGCATTCGTTATGGACCTTGTCAGTAATATATAAAATAAAGCAACAATGCTGCATTCAACTCTGTGGTTTCTTATTTTCTTCCAATAGAAGTTAGGGTTGTGTAATACAATGATTTTAATAATGTGTTACATTTGCAGCATGCCATACTCATTGTTAGGCGTCAGTGCTTTTCTAGCCCCATTTTTACTCACCGGTGTTCAAATCTTCACCAATAGTTTAAATGTTCCTCATTTTCCTTGTTTCCATGCTGTGGTCAAAATGTCAAAACTTTTATGAGAGAAATTGTCTACTGTTTCAGACTCCACTGCTTTGCTGGTGACTTACCAAAACCTCAGCATTACTAAATATCTTGTTACATAGGCTGTGTATATGTCCAGTATTTCTTCAGTCGGTATCTCTTTAAGCTTGTGAAAATTAAAATAGAACGTTGGTGTGTTTTTAAATGACAGACCAGCCTTCTGTTGGTTGTGTGTGTGTGTGTGTGTGTGTGTGCCATGTCTCATTGTGAGGACCACAGAAATTCAGGAAATTCTGTCTGTAGGGACATTTTACTGGTACCTACCAGTTGCTTTAAATAAATATGGCTCTCTTGTAACCCTGTCTAAGATAAAAAATGATAAGAAAGTGAATGAATGATTGAAAAAGTTAAGATTGTGTGTGTGTGTGTGTGTGTGTGCGCGCGCGTGTGTTCTCACCTTGTCTTTTTTACTTGTGAGACCAAAATGTCTTTATAATGATTGGAAAATGTGGTATATTGACTTGAGGACTGTTTTACCTGTCTTCACATTTTTCCTAAATGACACCTTTTATTTGAAAAACCAAAATAGCCAAAATATTTGCTTGAGGTAACTGAGATTTAAGGTTAGGGGTAGGTGTAGCCAGGGTCTATTTCAGGAACAGAGCTTTAGGGGCACTATTGAGACCAGCCCCACACCATTTTTAAAACCAAAAACTGTACATTTGAACATACATTTGTCATTCCTGCACGTGACTGACTTTTGAGGGAAGTAAAAATACAATAAAAAAATTATATATAAATATAGTACAAGTCAAAAATAAATATGAGAAAACTTTCTGTAATGCTGACACAAAACCATCATGTGGATCACATGTGAGGGAAGGAGGGCTGCTTTCTATTGTACATTGAGTCCGTGTTCACAGTGAGTGAATTTGTATGGTTGGGACATTTCAGCTTATCATAGACAAATGTGATTTAAAAAGAAAACATCAACAAAAATACTCTTCATTAGTAGTAGATGTGCTGGGACTTGGATGTGGAGGTGGATGGTAGGAATGCTCTTGAGTCTTGAGCACGGATATTGGTGTAGCATCAATTAGCTAGCACCAATCATTACGACAATGGAGAGTCCCAACAAGGATAGTTTGCCTGTGTCCAAATTATATTCCTGGGTTCGTTAAAAAAATGTTTTTATATATATATATAAAACAGTAATACAGTATTATTAAAGTAATACAGTATTATGTTAAAGGAATGTCCCCAAAGTGATAGAAAATCAATAGGGTTTGTGTGTGTGTGTGTGTGTTGTGAAAGAGAGAGAAAGAGAGAGAGAGAGAGGGTTCGGTCTGGCCGGGTCCAGGCACTCCTTCTCTTGGTCAGCAGGGGGCTACTCATGGTCTGTGGGATGGAATATAGTTTTTTTTTTTTTTTTTTTTTGAGGGGGGGCAGTGCTGATGAAAGCTTGATTGATATGGTGTCAGGAGCTCTGTGATGGATTAAATTGTGTGTGCAGATGGCTGTGGCCCCGGCCAGTCATGGCTGTTGCTGCCTTCTCTGCAAGCCACCGCCGCAGCAGCTTTAAGAAAATTTGATTTTCGCAGCTCAGAAACACACGGCAGCCCTTTTCTCTCCGCTGCCTGACTTCCATTTAGTTTGAGAGTGCACAAGTGATTCTTTATTGGATGAAATCTGCGCTGGATTGGATAAAGTGTTAGAGCGCTGAGCCATCTATCACTATTGCTGCCCCAGCTTCTGCTTCGTCTTAAAAGAAAAGAAGCGAAAGCACTAAAATCGGCGCACGAAAGAAGCTTTTGGGAGAAGCTGCAGGTGGCCACATAGGATGCTGGGGATTTGAAAATTAAAGGATTGGAGTAATACAGAAGTTTCTTTGCTTCAATAGCCCAGGTGTCAAATCCTGTCTCCGTAGGTGAGGGTTGAAACTTTTAACCTCAATGCCTGCGGTGGGGCCACAACCAGCAGCTCTCTGAAGAAAAGACTTTAGTTGGAGGGAAACTCGGAGCAGAGCATCGGGGAGCACTGAGTTTGTGGCAGCACCTTTAAAGGTTGATCTGAGTGCCTGCAGCCATTTCCTGCCTCCTCACTCAGATAAACATCCCCCCAGGTCTGAGCAGAGATGGCCAAAGCAGTGACGCTAACACATTGCACACTGATGCTCTCTCTCTCTCTCACATACACAATGTCCCTGTCCTTCAGACAAACCAATTAGCCACTGATGTTTGTTTGTGCTGATCTGACCATATCACAACCATCCATTTTTAAACAGAAGGCCTTCTGTACTCCCTTCCCCATTAGTGCTGTGCTCAGAAGAGAAAACGGCTTTAGCTCAGGGCAGTGCTGCTGATGTGCTTGATCTAGTGCCACAAACATGCGTACACACACACACACACACATCCACACAGTCCCAACCATCCCCATCTATAATGGGAGGCTAAAAAAAAAGCAAAATGGAAAAAGGAGCCAATGACCAAAGAGGAAGAATTATTTAAGAGGCAGAAACTCTGTATTTCATTACGCCATCTATAATTCATCTTTAAACAAGCTTAAATGTAAATCCTGTGCGGCCACAGCCTTTTCCCACACTTTTTCCCCAAGGCGGTGTGGACGTGCCCCTCCCATTTTGCCCGTATCAATAAATAATGTCCAATCCTGCGCAATACATACTGGGCAGACCAGCAAATCCTGATTGCTGCGGACACTAAACCTCTCCGGAAATATTTTATTAAGACTAGTTAAACATCCTAGTCTTGTATACAAGACACTTTGAGGCATACTGAATATCATGGCTAGCAGACAGTACAGGCTTGAGTTAGACATGCAAACGGAGCAAAGTGGTCACTTTTATTACGAAGGGTGAATATTATTGAAATATATTTAAAATAGTAGTTTAAATACAGTATTGTGCAAAAGTCTTAGGCCACCTATGGAAATGTTGTTTTATGTCTTTTAATTGTTGATGGTGCTGATTTTGTTTTAAATACTGTATACACATTTTTATATTTTCTAGTTAGATTCTAATAAAACACCTGAAAAATAATGCTTACTGTCAACATAAAATTGCTAAAACAATGCTATATCAAATCTAATACTTTAGACTTATGTAGGGAAGGATTTAATAACTTACAGTTTTTAAAAGAAAAGCACAAGGATGGTACTTTAGTGCATTCTTTTTATATCCATACATTTAGATTAAGTAAAACCCATTTTAAGAGGACAAAATGAACGATGAAGGGTTAATTCATATATCAAATTCTGTCTCCATAGGTGTGAGGTGAAACTTGTAACCTTAATGCTTGCGGTGGTGCCACAACCAGCAACCTCTGGAGAAAGGGCTTTAGTAATAGGGAAACTCCGAGCTGTGCATCAGGGGGCAGTGCATTGCTAAAGCAATTGAATAGCTAATCTAATGGTGGCTTAAGACTTTTGCACAGTACTGTACATTATTAAAAGAATGGCATTAGTATGGTATTTCAGCGCGTTCTTTTCACATTCATATATTTAGACAATAGTATAAGTTAAAACCCTTTCTCGCCTGGTTACCTAAAGAGAAAAAATGAACGCCGAAGGGTTAGACTCAGAATCTCTTTGATACAGCACAAACTATCATTACGTTCTTGCTCAAACCCTTAACTGAAAACCGTTATTCTCAAACATCTGACCTGGGATAATAGTGAGTACATTTTTCATGCGTCATTTTTTCAAATAAAGTTTGAAAATTGCCAAGTCCTTTCAAAAATGGAAAGCAGTTGTGTGTGAGCCCTGGCAGTACCAATAAAAGGCAAGAAAAGTCTTTTCTCTTTGGCTCCTTTTAAGTTGCCAACATCCAAAGACTGTAGCAAACTATATGAAGAAAAAAAATCATTATGTGCTTGTTTCATCTGACTCTTTCTTCCTGTGCACAGAGGCAGCAGAGCGGATTAAAGGTGACTAAAAATCTAAAACCCACCCAGCTGCTGCTGCTGCCTCTCCATCCTTTTCCGTTCCAACTTTTGTTTTTAATGGAAGATCTGCTCGGAGCTCATTTACTCAGGAACAGAAGGATATAAATGTTTTAAATATTGTCTTTAGTCGTGCCCAAAAAGAGAAGGGAAAGGGAATGGAAGGAGAAAAGAGAGTGTAATCAGAGAAAGATTTTAGATTTTAATCTTAATAATTCATAATGCCTTCCCTCAATCTGTCTCCACCACCTCCCGTGTTCTAAACGGTGTTTGATGAAGACTCAGAGTTGGGATTTTGCTGCTTGAGTGCTAGGTAAATATGGCACATTGCCCACTCTGGAAGATGGCTGTGTGATAAGCACAGTAACAGAACAGAGGACTCAAACAGTATTACATGGTAGGAGCGATGGCGGCCGCAAAAACAAACAAGGTTAGCATGTCGCAAGAGGCCCAGGGGAAGGAGAGAGAGAGGCCGGGGTATCTGGCAGATCACACAGAGATTGTGCACCTATAGGACCAGGACAGGATTTACAATTAAAGGAGAGAGAATTGTGAGTGTATTTTTGTGATCATGTGTATTCTATGGTGTAATAATGCTCAGATTAATGAATTTATATGAAAATTATAATTTATTAATGACTTTTAATATTTTATATATATATATATTATATCTATTTTATATTACATATAACATATATTTCTATTTGTTTGTGTGTGTGTGTGTGTGTGTGTGTGTGTGTGTCACTTTATACTCAATCATCTCATTTGTGTAATAGAATAAATTTCCACCCCTAAAGGAAAATGGTCAAATTGTGACCAATTAGTCATTTTTCTCCCTGGTATTATGGGACTCATTAGTGATATGCGGTCTCAGTTGTGAATGAAGAACAGGTGTGTTAAATTTGGTGTTATCGCTCTCACACTCTTTCATACTGGTCACTGGAAGTTCAGTAATTGTTGCTCTGCATAAAGGTAAACTAGGCTATAAGAACAGGTCTCACCATGGTCGACCAAATAACCTGAGTTCACATTCTCAGCATCATATCCAGAGGTTGACTTTTGAAAATAGACCTATGAATGCTGCCAGCATTACTGCAGAAGTTAAAGGGGTGGGGGGTCAGCCTGTAAGTGATCAGATCATACACTGCACACTGTACCAAATTGGTCTGCATGCCTGTCATCCCAGAAGTAAGCCTCTTCTAAAGATGATGCACAAGAAAGCCTGCAAACAGTTTGCTGAACACAAGAAGACTACTGTGGTCTGATAAGATCAAGATAAACTTATTTGGTTCAGATGGTGTCAGGCGTGTGTGTGGGCAACCAGGTGAAGAGTCCAAAGACAAGTGTATGGTGCAGTCAAGCATGGTGGTGGGGAGCTACAATTTATTGAGGGAACCATGAATGTCAACATGTGCTGCGCTATACTGAAGCATAGGATGATCCCCACCCACAGCAGCATTTAAACTTGCTAACAACCCCAAACGCACCTCCAAGATGACCACTGCCTTACTAAAGAAACTGAGGACAAAGGCCAAGCCAGTCACCAAACCTAAACCCTATTAAACATCTGTGGGGCATTTTCAAATGGAAGGTGGAGGAGCACAATACACAATACAGTTTCGTGATGTTGTGATGAAGGAGGTGAAAGAGGATTCTAGTGAAAACCTGTGAAGCGCTAATGAACCCTATGGCTTACAGAGTTAAGACAGTGCTGGAAAATAATGGTGTTCACACAAAATATTGAAATTTTTACTTATGGGTGTACTCACTGTTGTTGCCAGTGGTTTAGACATTAATGTTTGTGTGTTGAGTTATTTTTAGGACACAGCAAATTTATAAGCTGTTTTATGAGCTTAAGACTGACTACTTTAAATTGTATTAAAGTGCCATATCTTCAGTGTTGTCCTGTGAAAAGATACAATAAAATAGTTACAAAACTTACTTTTGTGAGATTGTGTGTGTGTGTGTGTGTGTGTGTGTTAGTAAACTGCTTGTTAATGCAAATATCTCATCAGCAAATCGCAGAGAACAAAGCAGTTAATAATGCAGATATTGTCAAAACGACCTGCTTAAGTTCATACCGAGAATCAGATTGTGGACGAAGGTGATTTAAATGATTTTGAACATGGTTGTTGGTGCTAGATGGCTAGTTTTTCAGAAAGAGCTGATCTACTACTGGGATTTGCATGCATAGCCATTTTTATGGTTTACGGAAAATGAAAAATATATGGAAGAGAAAATATCTAGTGAGAGGCAGTTCTTTGGATAAAAATGACAAAGGGTAGGCAAAGGAGCATCTCTGAATGTCAAACCATTGATAAGATGGGCTACGTTTAAGAAGACAGGAATTAAGGCAGCTCTGAAGGCAAAAAAAAGGTTTCTAATAAACTGCACAAATACACCTAATAAAGTGTACCTAATAGTGGTCGGTGATACTGTATATATATATATATATTTACACACACAAATGTCATAATCTAAACTAAACTGATACTTATTGTGTAATTATAAAGTACTGTAAAATGATATCCACTGCTTGTCCAAAAATAAAACCAGGGGTACGTGATTGTTGTAATTGGAAATGGCATAATTTACATTATTGTAAAGATCAATGTAGCTACCCCTGTTTTTTAGTCTGTGATCCTCAGTGCTGGGAGCCATCGTATAATCAAACACCCATTGCTAAATGTCACAGTTAAGTACAATTCAGATTTTTTTGGTTTAAAAGGCTTATTTTCACTAGAAGCACATTAAATTGCATGTTTTGTAGATGAGACGATCGCAGACAGAGCATGAAGGATCAGCGAAAAGGAAATGAGAAGGAAATTCTTTAGCTCTGCGACCAGGCTCTTGAGTTTCGTGATCCTCAGGTCTGGAGGACAGAATCCCTCGTCAGTCCTCCCTTCTACAGCACCATCTCAGGAACGCTTCACTAATAACTAAGCACAGACCCAATTTTCAGACACAGATCCCATCCCATTTCACTTATAAGCCCATTACCTACCCCAGCATTGGCTGTTGTGGAGGAGGGAGCCTATTGAGGTCAGGGTTCACAAGAGGTGAATGGGGCTGTCCTCTCCCCCCTGCCTCCATTCCTTCCAACTGAACTGCTGTTAGGAGTCAAGTTCAGCCACTGGGGTCTGGCCTGTCTGAATGCCACGGCCATATGGGTGCATCTGCATACAGAGGGCCAGCTGACTCGGACAGACCCGAGGTAGGGGAGGTCAGGGTGGGTGATTCAGAAAACTGTCATTTCTCTAAGCAAAGCCAAACAGTCTGTCCGATCCTTTTGTACACGTTCCACGCAATGCAAATCAATTTTTGAAACGGACTGGTGCTGGGAGAACCCAAATGGTTTGTGGTTATTTTTGTGGCCAATATTTTTTCTTTCAGCTTGCATAATGCTCCTGGGAAATGGATGACAATTACATCATGGGAAGCAGTCGCTTTTCAATACAGTCCAAGCTTTCACTGAACATACCTATCCATATTTTGCATGGCAGCTCCTTTTAGTAATGAGGAGGGCAAATGTTAACTTTTTCAAAAAATCATTTCTTCTGTAACCGCTTACACTCTTAATTGTCTTTTCAAAATATGCAAAGGCCACAGGACCGTGTGTTTGGGTAGTGATGTGTGGTGAGCCATTGCCCACAGGGGCCATAAAGGAGGTCTGGCTGAGCCTCAGCCTGCCAGAGGCCAGTTGCTCCGTAGCTGCTTGGACGCTGCTCTGCTTTATTGTCTTTTGTCTAGCTAGCCGGCCCTCGCTCTGCTCCGTGCTAGACTTTTGACCCTTTTTTTTCATTCGCCTGTCCAATTCCAGCTGCCCCCTGTGCATCCAGCCGGCATTAAAATACACAGCAGATGCTTTGGGGTGCCCGTGAATGAATGCTAATGGTATTCTGCTGGGATAGCAAATCATTTTGAATCCCCTAAATACATTTTGGAATCTATTCAGTAACCAAATGCGCTGAGATGGAGAAATCTATCACTTTTATTTTTAGGCACTGCAATTTCTGTCCTATACTTATGTGGATATGACAAGGTTATTTTCATACTGTAGTAATGATATGACCCGAAATGGTTCTATGATTGCTGGTCAGAAAGTGTGTGTGTGTGTCCAAATGAGACAAAGTGTCTCGAGAGTCCTGAACGGCCCTGCAAAGCCCTTGCAACCAAAGGTGTGTGTGTGTGTGTGTGTGTGTGTGATCAATCTCACTTGGATCAGTCATGGTGTCACCGTGGCAGTGGCTCAGACTCCCCTCTCTCGCCCTCGCTCGCTCTCTCAGGCTCTCTCACTCGCTCCTCCACTTTCCTGGATGGCATTTAGCAGGGTCAGGAGAGAACCTGGACCACACGTTCTTCTGTCGGATAACTGCTGGACTTCTGGAGCAATAATTGCGCGGGAGGAGAGAAGCCCAGGTACTGCCTTTATTGTCTCTCTCACACCAAGCTGTCCTACAGTGGCACCTGTACTGCTCTGATTGATCTGCTCCCTCTTCTGACGCACTCATGTACACACACACACACACGCGCACACTCCACAAAGTGATCTGCATGCCAACACAAGAGAGTCGGGAACACATGCACGAGAACACTTATATACACACACACAACTTGGTCCTGGAGGTTGTATCAAACTGGGGTTGATGATGCCGGCTGCCTTTTAAAAATGCAACATTCTGATTGTTTGGCTTACTTTAGGACATGGTAACCAAGTTGTTTTGTCTAAGGTTTTTAAGTTTGTGGGTGCAGATTTATTCTGATGTTAGACTTTGTGCAAAAAAAGAAGATTTCTTTTCATTTGAACTCACATTGCAAGAAGTAAAGGTTTTTTTCTGCAGCAGGAGGTTGCCAATTATAAAAATAATACAGTGAGCCATAAGTATAGATTGTGTTATAGATTTTATTTACAATTATACGCATGTTGTGGGATTATTATAATTATAAGTCCATAGACAAGTTGGATCCTTCTTGAGGACAGATTTTAGGCACCAAGTTTAGAATGAGTCCTAGTGATTTTTTTGGAAAACTAACATTGAGTTAGAATTGTCATCCTGCAAATGTTATACATGTACAAACTTCTTTTTTGGGGGTTATACAATAGCAACTGAACTATAAAAAAAAGAAAAGAATGTGCTGATCTGAGAGATTCACTGATTGAACCATTCATTTTATTTTTTTATCTGACTTTGGTCCTTTTCTTTTCTTTGTGTAAACATCGCCTTTGTAGACTAATGTGCACTAATTGACGGGGGTAGAGTGTTGAGCCTGGTCTCTCAGTGTGGTTTCTGAAGTACCTGTGGCCCTGCTCTGTAAGGGTGCTGTGTGCTCCATGGTGTTGCATTGTAATTTCACTTTAACCACATTACACTTCCATTTAGAGCTGAGGGCTGAGGGAACCATTCTGGACTTGTTTTAAACTTAATTCACATGTACACAGACCCAGGCCCAAGAGGTTAATGGCTAACAAATTAACCCCTCCGGCATTATCTTACAAAGAGCTTACAAAAAATATGATAACCTATAATCAATATCAGCAATTACGTGTCAGGAGGCTGCTCGTGTCGCTGACCTGTCTCCCATGAAGGGAGTGTTTCCAGAAAGAGGATCTCTGTCCGGCCATGCAGAGAGGCCCTAATGATGGCATTACCAGGATTTAGGAAAGAGCACTGACACCTGGGACCACCTCAGTTCCTCCCTCTTTCTACCACTAAGTAACATTTCGGAGTACAGCTCTCTAATTCGTGCTCTTGCTTATCATTATAACTGCCTTTGAACATGTGTGCAGGTCTGGGGTTTTTTTTTTGGTTTGTTGATTTGTCTTTTTGTAGAGTAGTATAAGAGGCAGTCAATCTCTTGCAATCTTTCTGGCTTTTTTCCTAAACCTTGAGATATTTATTTTTAAGCCAGAGAGATCTATAAACAACAGGTGCTTTTGTAGTTCTTTTAGGCTGTTTCCCCTCACTGTCAGACTTGAACTTTTACAGCTGCATAGTAAATGAACTGAAATGTTCACAAAGTGCAAAAGTCATTTGTTTAAAAATATTTACATACATATACATTATTACAATACATTATTAAGTTGTTGTTCTTACTGAAATTACATTTCATTTGAAACATTTATTTTGGTAATACCATTTCAAATAAGTATCTACAGTTTTTAATATTCTATTTATTTTTTCCCATTGTTTTTTTTTTTTTTTAATTTTTACTTAATTCAATTCATAATTTAGTATTTTTCTGATTTTCTGTGTCCACTGTGCAGCCAAGATGCACCAGCATTACAGAACAAGGTCAAGAATGAATAAACATATATGCCTTATTGAAAACCTTATATATACTTATTATATTTGTATAAATTTCCATGATTGTAGAGTAAATTTAAGGGTGGGTAGGGAGATTTAACCAACCAAGTGCCCAATTTCTGTTGGGATGTGTTTGTGTTTGGGATCCATTTGTGTTTTGAAGATGCTCTGTGCAATGTGCGAATATGTGGTAACTTTCTACACACACACACACACACACACACACACACACACACACACACACACACACACACACACATATATTAGGAAACAAATTACCCATGTTGTGCTTATGTACCTACAAATTTTTTGTATTTGTGCAAATAATATAGCTTTAATTTCACCGAATATTTTGTAGAGCTCTGTTTTATGGTTGACCTTTTTCGTTTCTTCACAGATAGACTTCGTTATATTTTAGATTCGTTCACTTTGCACGGCTAAAAAAGCGCAGGAATGCCGAAGTTAATTTAAGTAAAACTTCAGACACTAATCGATTTCTTAAAATGACTACCGATTCGTTACTAGGTTATATTTTTTAATTATTCATAACGCTGTTACAATTACGGGCTGCACGTTTTATTTAATGATTAGGCGGTTTTATAATTTTAAATGCGTTTAAAAAATGTTTAGCTTTATCTTATTAAAATTGTTTTTTTATATTAAATCCAGTAATATATTATGAGTTTTCATTAGACTGGTAACCAAATATAACCATATTCCACATCGGAATAAACTTTTTTTTGTGACAAATTTAATGTTAATTCTGCTGTTTTGTTGATGCTGTAAGCAGGATTTAAAGTATTTCGTTAGATTTGTGTAATGTGTTATCGTTAGTGAATCTATTGTGTTGTTCTGGGTGCTTAGTAAACTTAGACAATTTGTGGGGTTTTTTTTGCGTTTTATTGCGCTTTTGATCGGTTTGTATTTTCTAACGCAAATAATCTGCTAGACGTCAAATAGTTGTTCATTGTGAGTACTAACTAATTACATAATTAACGCGTTTTTTAAATTAATAATTATAAAATAGTAAAACAACCATTTTGAACTTTCAAGGAATAATTTTGTTCGAATTTAGCGCTGTGCGCTTTGGAGTAAGTGCGCGTTTTGTGTGTGTGTGTGTGTGTGTGTGTGTGTGTGTGTGTGTGTGTGTGAGAGAGAGAGAGAGAGAGAGAGAGAGAGA
>JAVSBV010000002.1:942517-961860 GCA_033117975.1 Parotocinclus spilosoma
TTATTAGGAAGATACATAATACACAAAATATGGAATTGACTAAGAAAATGCTAATTAGTACAGTATAGCAATGTGGTAAGAACTATATAAACAGAAAGCTAAATTGGCTAAACTAAATGTTATTTGCATTTTAACAGTCTTCTCTGTATAAATATGAAAATGTGACAACATATGTGAGCTAACTTACCACCAGCTAACTGTTAGGTTGGCTATGGGCTTATGTTAGATAGTGCTCTACAGTAGTGCAGTGTGATAGTGATAGTGGAAAGACAGGAACAGTTTGGATGGTGGCAGCACTGAGTTCCTTTTTCGGTTTCCATATCATGTCTATTCATAAATCCCTGCACTTATTATGTGGGTAAATAGATAAAGTCGTTCTTGTGCACTTTTTTTTTTTTTTACAGTTTTTTAAATTATACTAATATATTAAACTACATAATACGCAGCACGCACTGAATCCTTAATGGTTTAAATTACACCCTCTGTTAAATTTTAAGATTATGCTATTTAACTATTTATGTTATATGTGCAGGGTGTATGAATATTCATAATGGTCTAAACAATATAAAAACACTTAAATGCTTTAGTCATTACTTCAATCCATTTTCGATGTGGTGGAGCACAGAGCTAAAACAACAAAACTAATGTTATGGAGCAGTTAGTGAATGACTTATTTGTATAAATGATTTTTATTTTACATTTACGGCATTTAGCATACACCCTTATCCAGAGAGACTTACAACTTACAGTCTTACAATAAATGGTGGGTTACGGGTCTTGCTTAAGAACCCAACTGTGGCACCTTCGCAGAAATGGGATTTGAACCCAGGACTATCATGTCCAAAGTCCAGTACCTCAGCCTCTAGGCTACCACAGTCCCAGTTGTTCATCGGTCAGTGGTTGTGATTAAATTAATTTGATGTCTACAGAATGACCCTATAGAATCAAATAGTTTCTGTTCACATTTCTGAATGTGAACAAAACGATTTTCTGTTGATTCTAAACAGTGTGCAAAAACATATTCTGTTTTGAGGACTAGGTTATCTGTTTGAAGGAACAATAAAGCAAACTAACAGAGCAGTGGTAATCTGTCATTACTTGAAATGGTGCATCTTTAGCATTGACAGGTAACTGTCTCTAGCTGCAATGCGCGCGTTTACAAGTAAACTAGCAAAACATAAACGAAACTTTACCATGTGTACTAATCCCTCTGGCAATAATGTGTCTGGGCTAAAATGTAATATTCATTAGCATCAAAGCCTGCCTTAGACAGAGATATATGAGCACAGCCGTTCAGCAAAAACAAGCCGAGCTGACTAATGGTTTCATTAGCAGTACCAACCTTTTGCAATTGCATGCTTATAAAGGCCTAGCGTTCATAAAGATCACAATATATTCCTAAAATTGCTAAATAAAACAGGTGTAAACACTGTTTCTGATACACAACATTGAGATTTCTACCCATTTTGTTGGTCGGAATATATATAATACATTAGGACAAACCACTAATCATATTTTAGTTAACTTAAACATAAGTTGCATTATGAAGAAAATGAGTTTGCAGTTGGAAGCTCAATATAGAAGAGAAACTCAGTAATTAGCCTTGTTTGCACAATAGCAAATACTTTAGCTAAAAACATTGAAGTAAAATGAAAACATGTAAATATTGACCTTTTAAAGACAATTTCTTCCTCTTTAAATGCTTACCATTTAGTGCTTAATGACACAACCTGATGCAAAATAGAGGAATAATCCACGAAAACATATCCTAAATGAAGCATCTGCTCTTTTCAGTTCCATTTTGTGCCTGCTGGGGTTAATGTATATTGCTCTGAATGTTATTACCAAATTGGAAAGGCAGAAACGGAAGACTGAAGCTAATCATTCCTATTTTAGGATTGGCTCAGTCCTATTATCTCCCAAATACACTGGCTTTACCATGGCAACCACACACACACTCTGCAAGACAAGCAGTAACAAAATCTAACTATCCACTCTAATTTCATCATCATTACCACACACTCAGAGCTCCTCTACCAGGCTCAATAGCGAGGGTGAAAGTAGGTGTGTGAATGGTCGTCTTTGGATCAGCTCCAGATGAACAAGATTGCTATCACATCACTTTCACAAATAGAGAGCTGTGACAAACAACATACACAATGACCAACAAAGAGGCACACACCCGCAGACAAATGCAATAAATGTTAAATGTAGGAGCTTTTATGCAAATTACTTTTAGTTCTATAAGCTATATTTCTTTGCATTACATATATTACATACATGCCTGACTTTTATTAGTCAGTTAATGCCTTTCTACCTTAATGCTAATCCATTAAATTTCTGCCTGTGCTTAGTTCCACCTAATTAGCTTAAGGATATTTTATGACGTTCTCTTAAGATACCCTGACTGATTAAAATCCAATACCTATATCTCTAGGCCAAGGACGTGATGCTCAAGGGACAGCAAGGCAGATTTCCTGTTTGACAGATTAAGGTCACATTACTTTCCAATGGGAAAGAAGTCATGTTTCTCTTTTGTAAAGGAAATGGTACTGCTCTTACCCAATTAATGAGAGAACAAGTAGGTCGTTTTAAAGCACCAGGTCCATAGCCATGGTAACTGATCGAATCAATAGCACTTTAGACACATTCTTAACTAGTTTCCTTTCAAAAACAGTCAAAACCAACTAGTGTCATTAAATAAAGCCAAACAAAAAAGCAATCACTTCTTTCACAAAAACGGACTATTGTTTCGATCCATTTGTTGTTTAGTTGTTTATGATATTTTCTAGGCATACTGTTTTGAGTGTTCCATCCCAATGCTCTGACATCTTCCTTGGTGTACCGGTATGCTTTACTGATGCTTTTTTTAATAACTTTCACATTTAGTTTATACTTTCACCAAATTTGAACATTCATTTTCCACACTTCTTGCTGGATTTCTTCATTGGGGGTTTTATAATGATTTCGTTGTCTTTTGCCATGTTTTTTCTAACAATAAATCAGCTTTTTAAGGACATTGATCCTTAATATTTCAATATTTTATAATAAAAAAATGAGTCCCATATTAATACATTTGTTACTCAGCCAATATACATAAAAGGCTGTTTAGATTTATATGAAGCAGAGCCCAGGTTTTACCCATATTATATTGATTCATTGTGTGTCTGGAACGGAACAAATATCAACACTTGTATTAACAATGATGAGACGTCTTTTATAGACACCCTGTATGCTATTAGTAATAAAATACAATTTATAATAATTACTTTGATGTATGCTTCTTGGAGCTGGAAAGCTAAATTAAAAGAAAAACATCTAAATTAATATAAAACATATCTAAAACTAATATTTGTGTTTGTTGATTTGATATGAAATAAAAACGGCTGTGCTAACATCCTCAATATATGGTGAATTTTTTTCAGCACTAGTGATCCATTATTATGAGATGACATCTAATAGTTCTGGTGTATAATGCGTTAGCCAGTGTGCACAGTTTTTCTTTTTTTTTCCAAAACACATAGCAATTCACAGTGAATGTATAATTATCCTTAATCACTTATTCTTGTCAGTGGCAATAATAATAATGAGCATGCATTTAGGCTGTCTCTAAGTAGCAATCTAGTGGATTGCTTTAAAAACATTCAAAAACATCAGAAATCTGAATGCACCTGCATTACTTTTAGCATAAGTGAGAATATTAAAACTGAAATGTTGACAGAACTACATCTCTCTTTTCCAAGTGAACTCATTCAAATCAAGTCAAGATTCTAATCATTTTTTTCTATACCTCTTTGAAAATGAATGGGAATCTTGTATGGAATTTTGGTGTACACCCACCAATCACAAACCAATGATGTGGTTTACCACCCACATCAATATAATTCCAAGTTACCCTGTTCCATTCTAATAGGTAAAGTGTTCACAGAGCCATGGAATTTACTCATGGTATGAGTTAAGATTTTCGCATGCAGTCATACCCTTATAATTCCAATTCAATTCAACTCTCTGTTGCACTTTGTAAGCAACAGAGATTCTGCACTGCAGCAGGTAACTTGTACACCTGATGCTTACAGTATGAAATATGCTACATGACTTAGTCTGTTAAGGTGAAGTATTAGGTATTTTAAACATTTTATCGTCAACCTTCTGGTCAATAGCCCGGTATCTTAACTGCTACACCAACACTGTCCTATTTATGCAGCATACACTGTATACATGTACAACCCATTTTATGATGGACAGAACTATAATATTTCCATTGCATTGAGAATCCAGTAATATAGATAAATACACATTCATTAGAAACCATACTCAGAATTTTGAGAGCAAGCACTATGCATAATATGTACACTATGCATAACAAGTACTTTCCCGCACTCTAATTAGGAAGTTGGCAGTGCATGATGTAGGGAGTCATGTGGCAGCAGTTATGAGTGCTAGGAAATATAGTGATGAAAGGCTGTGGCTGTGGAAGAATCATTTTATTTTTCAGTGTCAGTAAATTATGAAATCAATTATTCAACTTTATTATAAAATAAGCTTTATGCTAATGATTTTACTCAACTGTAGTTTAATATATGTGTTTTAATCAGGTTTAAGGTTTAATGTTTCGCTCTTGATATTGCCTTGTGCTTGATTTGGGATGGTGCCACACATGAGAGTCTCATGGCAGAAGTGATGAATGCTGGGAAGTGCAGTGAGAAAAAGTTGCACTCCTTGATTTACAATATACATTCAACTTATAATTAATATGTCAAAATATATCCCTAGCATAAATCAAGGACAATCTGTATGTACTTATGAATCCATATGCAGCGAAGACATGTAAAAAAAAATGTCCAGTGTTCTGTTAGTCAAGACTCTGTCCATCTGCTGTGTGGGAGTGTTTTGTATTTTAAAAAAAATGCTTGATATAAAAAAGGCAATTTGTCAACACTGCATGCTTCTGTTGTCATAACTCATAACTACAAACAACACCAGAGCAGAAGGCCTTTCTCAAATA
The DNA here is from genome assembly GCA_033117975.1 of Parotocinclus spilosoma. Taxonomy (NCBI): domain Eukaryota; kingdom Metazoa; phylum Chordata; class Actinopteri; order Siluriformes; family Loricariidae; genus Parotocinclus; species Parotocinclus spilosoma. Next base: position 947,523 of record JAVSBV010000002.1, read on the forward strand.
TTGGATGTATTATTCATTCAATACAAGTGGTTCCAAAAGCCCCTGAAGCTATAACTTTCACATGAAGCTAGTTTTTTTTTTTTCATTAAAAATGTTTGCATTCCTGATAAACTATAAATTATACATTTAAGCAGTATTAACTGGCAACCTAGCCATTGGGATTGTACACATTAGTGCATTCTTAGGCCCACGCCTGGGTAAATTGGGAGGGTTGTGGCAGGAATGGCATTAGGAGTAAAATTATGCCAAATCAATACAACCCCAATTGCGATGAAATTGGGACGCTGTGTAAAATACGATTTGCACATCCTTTTCAACCCATATTCAACTGAATACACTACAAAGACAAGATATGTCATTTTCAAACGAATAAACTGTATTGTGTTTTGCAAATATTCAGTCAAGCACTTCAATGGGCATGTTGGTGAAGAAAACAGAGGTGATGTGTAGGGAAGATACAGTGTTAATGACAGGACTAGGGAAGGGCATACGGTGGTGGACTTTGCAAAGGTGCACATAGATGGACTATATCCTATGCAGGAGATGAAACCTGAAATGACAACATCGTCTGGTGGTATGTAGGATGTCTTTGGAGGTGAAAAGGAGGAAGAGAGTGAAGGCTGAACCTAGGATCAGATAGTGGAAGTTAGTAAGAAGAATATGGCGTGAAATATAGGGAAGAGGAGAGGCAGGTGCTGGTTGGTGGTGAAGGGTTGCTAAACAACTGTTCATCAAATCAGTGAGGGAATCAGCTAGGAAGGTACTTGGCGTGACATTTGAAGAAGGAAGAAAATAAGACTTGGTGGAGGGATGTGGAAGTTCAGGAAAGAAGGAAGAGGCTAGGAAAAAAAAGGTTGGAATGATGTAGGGATTGGGAATTAGGCAGTGCCCCAGATTAGCAATCAGGAGTGGAAAGAGTTGTGAAGTGAGTTGCGGTATCTTATGAGGAATGGCAGAGTGACGATGATACAAGATATACATGTGGACAGTGTGACAGTAGTGAGATGTGAAGTAGGAATGGCAGATAGGTTTAAAGTGGAGGTGGGATTGCATCGAGCATAGGCTCGGAGTTCTTTCCTGTTCCTGTTCAATAGTCATGGACAGGCTGACAAACAAGGTTAAGCAGAAGTTTCCATGGACTATGATGTTCGCAGATGACATTGTAATTTGTAATGGGAGTAGGGAATAGGTTGAGGAGAGCCTGGAGAAATTAAGATATGCATTGGAAGAAAAGTGATATGAAAGTTAGCAGGAGCAAAACAGTACACGTGCGTTAATTAAGGGGGTGGGGTGGAGGAAAATGCAATTTGCAAGGACTAGAAGTGTTAAGGTTGGATGAGTTTAAATACTTGGAGCTGAATGTAATGGAGAGTTTGGTAGAGAGGTGAAGAATAGAGTTCAGGCAGGGTGGAGTGGGTGGCATAGACTGGCAGGAGTGATTTGTGGAAGAAAAGTATTGGCCAGAGTGAAAGAGAAAATGTACAATAAGCCTGCTATGTTGTTTGCCTTGGAGACAGTGACACTGACAAAAAGACAGGAGAAGGAGCTGGAGGTAGCAGAGATGAAAATGCTGCGATTCTCATTAGAAGTGACCAAGATGGACAGGATCAGGAATGAGTTATTAGAAGGACAACAAGGGTAGAAGGTTTTGGAGAAAAAGCTAGAGAAGTGAGATTGAGATGGGTTGGGCATGTGCAGAGAAGGGATAAGGGTTACATTGGGATAAGGGTGATGCGTATGGACTTGCCAGCAAGGAGAAGAGAAAGGCGAAAGAGAAGGTTTATGGATGATGTGAAGAAGGACATGCAGATGGTTGGTGTGACAGAGGAGGATGTGCATGGCAGAGCAACATGGACACGTATGATTAGTTGTGGCAACCTTTCAGGAGAACAGAAAAAAGAAGAAGCATGCTTTTTTCCTGCCACTTAAACCCGTACATCAGAAGTTATTTAATCACCACACTGTTGTTTGTTCTTCACACACTTTTTTCATTGTTGCACTTTTACTTTGCTGTTACTCCCAGAATTGAGCCTCTCACTCTGATCTAACGGTCCATTCCACATATGCCACTCTGTTTCTGGACTCTGTGCCCAAATTAATAGCTCTGGTTAACTGTTTATGCTGTCTCAATTTTGGCCTGCTTTGCTTCTGGACTCTTTTCTTATAATATTTTTATTCTTTGGGCTACATTACATACATTCTGGTCACCTATATCTGGATTGTTTTATTTTGTTTGTTCAGGTTCCTTCTGTGCTTACTTACAATAAAGCTGCTTGAAACAGCTTTCTGCATTCACCTTCTGCCTTTTGCTGGATATGACACTTATAACAGTATATGTGTAATGTATGTATATACCTAAACAACTTTTTGAACAGTGATTATGTCGGTGAGGTCGATGTTTGGAACAGGACTGATTTTGTAGTGCATGTGTTTCCTATTGGAGCTTGTAGCTGGTGATCAGTAGAGGGTTGGAGGTATGGCCGGCTTTTTTCTGTAATGATACCCTTATTATTTTGCTTCTTTCCTTCAAACAGAGAAAAAGGGCATTCATCATTGCCCTTCATCAGGGCAGCGAGCGTGCCTTTGAAAAGTAAAACTGAACTTCACTTTTAAATAAGATAAATAGTAAACAAATCCAAGCCAACACTTTGAAATGCCTTGCCAAGAGATTTACCTCGCCCTGTGGCGAATGATATTTCTTGAACTGGGTTTAAAATTTCAAGTGTCTTGGGCTTAGAGGAATCTGGAACAAAAGAAAATGAATCTCTGAACAGCAAATATTATCTGCCGCTGGGTAAAGATGTTAAGACTGCATTTTTGTTGTCTCAAATGGAAGAGCAAGGCTGATTCTTTGCAAATCCCAGAAAAAAAAAAATCAATTTGTGTCTATTTATTTGGCTTGGTAGGATCATTGCTTTGCTCTATATGTTTCAGTATATCAGCTTTTGTGAGGACAAAGCCTTTTTATTTGGCATGTTAAACTTATTGAGCACTTGCTGTATGTTTGATTATGCAAAAAGCTTGCATGCATGCTTACAGTCAGCTCCAGCCTGGCCCCTGTGGTGACGCTGGGTAAAAATGGATTTTAAAAATTTGTTTTTCATAAGTTTGTTCTAAAAATATTGATAAAGAGATTTCAGAATTAAAATGCATTTAATCTAAAAATGACACAGCTGTGTTGCAAATGCAAGGTAATATTTAAACTAGGTATTTCTGAATTTTCATAAGAAGCTAATGCATGGTCATATATGACATCATTTTTCCATATGTAAGCCAAAATTCATCATCAGATCTATTACAATAAATTTATATTTGCTTTTGAGTTCATGATGCCGTGGTTCATGGCAATCCCAAAAGGTTCTCAGAGATGCTAGAGAACAAACTCCGCCATGCTTAAGTGAGCAGTAGTTTCTTTTTCTGTAGACCCATCTTGAATGTGAAAAGCTTGAGCCAGTAAGCTTGATTTTTGTGTCATATAAGCAAAGATCCCAGGCTATACTAGTACTACAGATGTTTTTGTCTGTTGTTTGTTGGTGTGTAGGTGGTGTCTAACTGTAGATTTAAAGATTGTGTCATCAAAATAGCCTACCATCTTCTTCAAATCCCAAACTGTGATCGTAGAAGTTTTTGTCTCTACAACGACCCTCCTTATTGTGCGTGCTGGAAAAATACACTAAATATCCTGACTGGTTTAATACAGCTTTGTCTGTTTTTCAAAAATTGTTACCACAATTGCTTGCTTGTTGCAGCATTACCAAAAGTCCAAGTGTGCGCCGTTTAACAACTGCATTATATTCTGTGAAATAGGACATACACTAAAATGGCTGTTGACAAAACATTTCCGTTGTCACAGATTCTTTTTATGCTGCTGTAATATAAATGTAAAGGGTATTTTCATTTTCACAAGAGAACTAAACCAAAACAGAAGTGTTTCTGAGATAGCACTGAAAACCGCTACCAACTACATGGCATCCCTATTGCCACTGCATCTAAAATGTATGCAAATGCACAATAATTATAACTACAGGACTTATACATTTCCCCCAACACTTAAGAGAATGATATGATGACACTTTTGCTTGATGGAAGCCAAAAATGCATTTATGAACAGGTTTATGAACAAAATAGAAGGTCATTCAGATTAAACAGAGACTCAATTAGTGGCTGTGAATAGGTTAGAGAGAATGTACAGGTAGTGGGACTTTGGTAACCTAGCAGTTAAGGTTCCAGACTATGGACCAAAACGTTCAGGGTTCAAATCATGCCTCTGTTAAGCTATCACTGTTGGATCCTACAATTGCTAGGGCTGTATAAGTTGTAAGAGTGTCTCCAGAGTGCTGTACATATAAAGCAAGGAGAATAGAAGACAAACAAGGCAGTACTACTGACAATAGGACAGGCACATACCCCTAGAGGAATGAAACACCGACCCCCCCCCCCCCCAACACACAGACATACACACTAAAGATTCAAAATGCCTTTGGCTCAGCTCCTGCTTGTGGATTTGAAGCAATGATTGGGTATTGAATAGCACATTTTGTCTGTTCATATGTCTGTTCTGTATTCTTTACAATGTTAATTTAATTTTCACATATAACACATTTCACATTCACATTATAACCTTAACTTAGTGTATTATAAATGTGTGACCACTTACTGATTTAAACATTTGTAATGCGACAGGTGCGCTTTCTGTATGCAAGTTTTTAAAGGATCCCCAGCTATTTTGCTAAAAACAGTTTGTCTTTTTTTCCCCACTAAGATTTCTCTTGTTCAGTGTGATTGATTGACACAAACAATTTTACCTAATTTCTAACAAGATAGCCAATAATGCCAGTGCTGTCTGTGTTATTGTACAGCCATTTGACAAGGGTTTTACATAATGTACACGTAACAGGTGAATGATGTGTATGCAAACAGAAATAATAAAGAAGATCATATTATACAATAACAGACTTTATCTGTGTCTACATTATTTTGATATTACCGTACTTGGCAGGGGTCTATTTGGCACAAATTCTTTTTATATCATTTGGCTTCAAAACATCAACATGCCATGTTGAAGCACATCATATTAGTGCCTTTCTAATTTATTCTTATATAAAGCTTGCATTTATGGACATCACCTCGGAAGATAAAAGGATAACTGTTGTCTCGTTGGAGGCCCGTGTCCATTTGAGGCCAATTTACAGTGATGACTGCAATAACTGTCTCATAATAACAGTGCATGCACCCTCCCTCGCTAGTGACTTGTCCCTTGATCAGTCTCAAAAAGGGCTAAGATGAAAGCATATGAATCATTTATTTACCCTCATCAAGGGTTTGAGTCCAAGTTGGCTTTTCAATCTCCATCTCTTACTTCTTTTTGCCTTTTGTGTTTCAGTTTACTCCACGCTCTGGTCTTCATACTAGATGTCACAAACACATTTTTACATTTAACTTGGAAGTGTACAAATGAAAGCACCTTCTACAACTTGCATTTTGTGAATGATATAAATAATATCTATTCATAATCTGCAATTCCTTTTATCCTTTTCTAAAGCAATATTCTTGATCTTTATTTTTTTGTATTTTCTTTGTTATATGTGTTATTATCTTTTTATATGTATAAATGTTTCTTATCCTTTACATTTCAGGATCTTTTCCTTTCCACTGTCACCCTTAGCTGTTCAATTAAAGCTGTGGACCTACTGTATATAGTTAAAGCTGCCTTGAGACTGCGCTGTCGTAAAATGTTAGATTTTTCAAATTTATTATTATTTCATATGGTCTAAAAGTTTGAGCAGCCATACTACAATGGCATATTTTGATTTTCTAAATTAAAAGACATTAACATGGCCTCTGTAGGGAAATGTTTCTATATGACATATTTCTGTACATTGTAATGCATGGGTCAGTCAAGTTGTGGGATGTTTGAATATTAATAGACAATTTTCTGGAATATATTACATTTACTTTAAGTCCTTTTCCTTTAGTAAATAAAAAAATATGTGTAATTTGCAAATGTTTTAAATGTTTGCATTGTACTATAACTCGGCAATTTATTGTAACATTAATAATTTCATAATCATAAGCCTGAAATAGATGCTTAGTCCTGTTAAGACTAAATGGGTAGACTAATTAATTTGACAGCCAAAGTAAACATACTAAATAACTGTTTCAGTAATGGGGAAGAAATGACATGGACTTCCTATAAATTACTGACCGTCGTTACAACTCGTCAGGGTATTGTGTCACAGCTCTTCTGGTACTCTTTCTGATCAGAGTCGTGCACCGGGTACCACCGGTCCATACAAATCAGATGCACTCGCACTGCAGCAACCCACGGAGAGAACCCTTTCTTTCATCTCGGGCCCCTTCTTGTTAAAAGTGAGCATGAGAACGACAGAGAGAGAGAGAGTGACAGTTACAGACAGTCAGATAGAAGGAGAAAGCCTCGGCCTTGCTATCATTATATTTTGATTTTTTTTCCCCCCACTTTCTTTAATCCCACTGATGAAGTCTGGACAGGCAGAAGCATGCTCTCACAGACAGCAATTTCAGTGCACCATATGCGGCTCACACGTCTGCCCTTGTGGGGAGAGGAGAGGAAAAGAGAGAGGGAGAGAGAGAGAGAGAGAGAGAGAGAGAAGGAGAGGGTCCAGGAAAGAGCTCTGAAATACAGCCCCAGCTTAAGGGAGCAAGGGGAAAACCAGAGCCCAGATGAAATAAGAATGGCGAAGCAAGGAGTTTAAGGAGGAGGGAGGTGATATGATGGGGGAGATTGAGCTGAGCCTGCTGGCTGTTGATCTCCTCTGATTCCCTCACTTACAAGGGACCATGCCTCTATCCATCAACCCTTCACCGCATCCGAGTACCGGGCCGACCGTCTGAATATGAAGACCTACACCTTCACTCGTGGGGGGTGGGGATTGGGAGTGGGGATTAGGGGGAATATCTGATTGAAGCAATGAACGATGCACAGCGATTGCAGGTAAACAAATGAGGCAGGTACTGACACAAAATGGAGGCGCACTAGTTCTCCAACCTCATTGCTGTGTACAGGCTGCACCCTGGTCACATGATTTGAGTGGGTAGTGTGCACCCCTGTAATTCCTTCGCCCTGCCTACTCTATATCCTCAACATGGGTTCTGCAGGCACATCAGAAACTGTTGACGTTAACCTAGAGGACGACCGACCATAGACTGCACTCTATGGGTTTATTACAAAAAAAAAACATATCTGATAGATCAAAAATATCTAATAGACAAAATACACCAGAGGCTTTTCTAAGAACCTGTCGTACTGGTGGGGGGGGGGGGGGTGGCAGCTGTACCCCTCTGCTTGCCATTATAGGTGCTCAAAAAATAATGAGTAAATCGATTAAAATTATTCAATGCTACAATGGGTGTTGCTCTGCCAATGATGACAAATCAATGCTAAAGAATGTTTAGTTATGGCAATAATTTAGTTTACACTATCGTAAGTGATGCCTTTGCTTTTCTTTAGTGGTCTGATTGTGTTATAAATTTTATAACGCTATTATTGTGAGCTATTCTTCTGCCTGCAGCATGGCTGACTTTTGGTTAAGTATTTGTCACTATCCAGTACTGCAAAAACTGAAAGAAACTGCCTTTGACAAGCTTTTGGAAAGATGCTGGGGCATTATGGGAAATGTAGTGCCTGTGGTGAATTTGTTTTGGTTCTGCTGAGCAGCCCACAATAAAATGTACTTTTTACCACCTTGATTTCAGTGGGGCACTGCAAGATTTTACTGGGGTATGCACCCCTGGTATGGGACACATTTACATTTACATTTCCAGCATTTAGCAGACGCCCTTATCCAGAGCGACTTACAACAGTCTTTCTATCCAAGCAATTGTGGGTTAAGGGCCTTGCTCAAGGACCCATCTGTGGCAGCTTGGCAAATGTGGGATTTGAACCCTGGACCTTCTGGTCCTGAGTCCAGTACCTTAACCGCTAGGTATCCACAGTCCCGGGACACCTGTTAGTCAGTCCAGATATTTTATTACAATTAGCCCTAGTAAAGTGTCACATGGTCATTTAACAAATCTGTATTTGCCTTAGTTAGTACTCCCGTTTAAATCAGCCACACAAGGCAATGGTTTTCAGCTTGTCATGGGCTTAATATTACTGTAATAAATCAATACACTTCATCTTTACACTGTGCAACTAATATCCTGTGCATGTAGGAGAGAATCTCTATTAAAGTAGGAGAGTATTGTGGTGGGGAGGACTCAAATAATTGATTTTGGTCAATAGTCCTTGCTCAGTTACATACAAGGGGAGATACATATTCCAGCATGTGATCTATCTGCTTGCATTTCCAGTTTGCGTGATGCTGACCAAGCAACTTCCTCTTTACAGACTGCGTCGGCTTCCCATATACTGTACATAATATAGCACCCCTTCCCCCATTCAGCACTTTCTGGGCCTTGACTAAAAGACGCAGTTAACTCAGAAGCGATGCTCTTCATTTGTGCCTCTCTCCAGGCAAGAGATACCCACAGAAGGTTACATTTAAACAGTGATCGGAGAGTATATAATTAAGGCCAGGGAGAGTGGCTCACTCTTTTAGGTGAGAATTGAAGGGGAATGAGAATGACTCTGTCTATTAAAGGCCCTAAAGTGAGAGCCCTGTGGGAGGCTGGACCACTTTCTCACACCCTTTCTTTTTTCAGCTGTGCAGTCTTGAATTGTATTGCCTTCTATTTTAGGAATACCTAAATGTCATTATAGTAATTGTGTCTTTTGATTACTATTTATATCATAATCAAATCATGACAGAAACTATGCCTGGTTTTGGCATAAACGGGCCCTAAAATGCTTTCTGATTTTTATTGTAATTATTAAAAAAAACACATGGTTAATAATATTTGGTTTTTAAATGCATTTTAAATACTGAAAATAATTATTTTATGTTTGACATGTTCATAAATGTACAACAAAGAATAAAGTGGTGTTTACGAACACTAGCTCTTTTTTCCAATTTTTGGATAAAACATGTTTACAGTCAAATTAATAAAGTGTGATATTTTGAAAAATAAAAAAATGGTCTGGGGCATTTAATAATATGGGGCTGACAAAGCAAACTGTCCATGCAAGCAGACAAAATATACATATACATAAAAGCTTTATTGTTTAGAGAGCATCTAGGAATATTTCCTGTAATCAGCATAAGTTATTTTAAAAAAATAAGATTTGTATATCTAAACTTTTAGGAAATTTGTACAAATCAGGGTATTTTACCACTAGAACGCCAGTTCAGTTTTCCGCTTTATTTAAATGCAACATTACATTTCATGTAGACTCACTATTAATATGAACTAAATAAATTTATTATACAAACCTGTTTATCTACACATTATTTAGTTTGCTTCTAAAACAGGATTAAATGCTGTTCAGTTTATACTCTGTACTGTACATTACCTCACCGAATCATATTATTATATTGGTATGATAAACAAGCATTCATGTATATATTTTGATATTTCTTATTTAATACTAAGAACATTTATTACTTACTATTTATTATTTACATTTATTAGTTTCATTCTATTAATAAATTATTTAATTCATATTTAATCAGTGAATCATGTAGTAATGGTGTTATAGTATTAATGACCTTAAGTAAAAGTGACTTTTTAAAAAAGATTTATGTATTCAATCCAGACGTTTTGGATGTGTAGAATATTAATTTCAGCTATTGAATACTGTTTGTACATTACCTCGATTAATCATTTTATTTTTCATAAAAATACTATAAGCCAAATGAAGGTGAAACTTATATTGTTATAGTCATGCAGGAGAAATCTAGGGAATGTTCAGTTAAGTTATTCGATAGAATCGAGTTGGATCTAGGCTGTATTTAGTACATTACCTACATGAAAAAAGTATTGTAAACATGAAACCTTTGTTCTTCTCTGAGGGAATAGTTGGCCCATCACTCCAAGGCAGTATCATTTCCCTACGAAATGTGATTGGACAGTGAAGGGGACCTCTTTAATGGTACATGCAGCTGGCTTAAATGTCTTTCAGATGACACAGATGGAGCATGCTGAGAGATTGATGACATTTATGAGCACACACCTATGCAGTCCTGCCCCCAGCAGTCTTACATCAGGCTGCATCACCACCACATTAGACAGAGGGAAATGTTGCATGTACAAGGAGAGATTGAGAGATATGTATATATATAGAGAGAAAGTCACACTTCCCTGACACTAACATAGCACTTAGGAACTAGCCTTGGGGTCCATCTGTATAATTCACTAACTCATTTGTTTGGGGAGAGCGGTATGGGACATCTTGTGCTATCGATCCTGGTATTGACATAATTTGACACTTCCTATAAATTGTAATGCTTGACTAAGGAGAGGTGGGGAAAGTGGTTAAGATGATAGTAGCAATCTTTTTCCCATCACATTTAGTTTGTCCAGTGGTGTGACTGGCGAGAGCCTGAGGTCAATGTCAGGAAGCACGTCCAGATCCACTATTGCAAGGAATTAAAGGTTAATATGAGTCTTACGCATAATAACGTATGTACATGTCTTTCAGATAAGTGGTGTTAGAAATATATTTTACTGCTTTATTTTTTGTATTTTGGTATTTTTACATTTTTCTATTTTTGTCTATGTATTATTCAGTCATGGATATTAAGACAAACTGTAATTTTAACCAATAGTAAAATTTCAAAAAGGCATGTAAATAAAAATGGGACATATTGTTGGCAGTTTACTACTAGTTGGTAACTTACGAATTATCATTGTTTAAGGAAATGCAAGCTAATTAATGAAATAAATAGCAGAAGTAATTGCATGTTACATTGGTTTTGCAAAATAAAGTAACACAATAAAAAACAAAATAGCTTTACATCTGCTTTAAATAGCTAAAAGTAGTTTTAAAATTGGAATCATTCTAAAACTAAAAATACACAATATAAATAAAATCTAAATAAGACATAAGGATATTTGCAAACCTTGTTCAAAACAAACTTAATAAAAAAAACCTAAATGGTTTTAGTTGGGACATCTGTGTTTTGTTTTGTAGTCTCTCTCTCTCTCTCTCTCTCTCTCTCTCTCTCTCTCTGTCTGTCTTTGTGCATGTGTGTGTGTGTGTGTGTCCATCTATCTATCTGTCTGTCTGTCTGTCTGTCTGTCTGTCTGTCTGTCTGTGCAAGAAAGAGACAAGTTAATATATAATTGTTTGAACTAAATGTTCTCACAAGGATAGAAAGTTATGACCCTTTTTACTTTATAGGGACATTTACAGGTCCTAATGAGGAAAATTCCCTGCAACTTTCAAAAGCGTCAAAAGTTTTGGTTTAGTCCTGAGCTTAAGGTTAGGATTTCTTGTAGATTCATTATTTGTAGTTGTCAAATTTATATTATGCCAATGGAAATTTCCCACAACGTGTGTGTATGCGTGTTAAAGAGCCAGAGATGAAGAGATGCTCGACTCTGCGTTTGAATGGGTGGATGCGATTACCGTGACCTGGCTTGACTCACCCTTTGCCCCTGAGGACTCACTGTTTCAGTTGAGGTCAAGGTCGGTGCACATATGTTCAGTCCCTAGTTACAGCATGTCCACAGCCCATGAGAACCCCATCATTAGGACAACTTGCTTTGGACCTTACTCTTTAATGCATTAACCTTGAGAACACTACTGCACTACTAAGTCTTGTTCTCTTTATATTGTGGAGAAATCACCTGCTCTGCCTCTTTCTTCACAACAGTGTTACAGAATTATGCATGTACAAAAATGACTGTGTCATTTAGAAAGTTACATGGTTTAGAACAAACTGACTGGTTTTCAGTTGTTGGTTAAATTTGTGAGAATAAATTTTATTTATGTTGTAGGCACATGAAATTAGTTGATTTACTACATAATACATTTAAACCTATTTCATCTTTTGGCAAATAATTAAAACAAATAGGAGTTAAAGGACATTATGTTCTATTATAATACCTTATGTATGCAGTAATTGTGTTTAGAATAATCAGTAAGAGAAAACATTTAAAATTAAAATTGTGTTAAGGTATTATAATCACATAAAAGCTACAAAGTATTTTTATTGATCACTTTCATTAAGAGCAGTAATGTGTGCTTTGTGTTAAAGCATTCTCTAACAAATTTGTTCCCAAATGATTTTGTACTATTGAAACATTTATATTACAATAATATGCTTAATGATTTTATATGATGAAAGTAAAATTATGCATTTTGAAATTAAGATAAAACTATTTTATATATACATTAAAGTGTAAATGTCTTAGGCCACCATTAGATTAGATATGTATGTAATATAGTATGTAATTATTTCTCAGTCTCTTTATTACAATATAACCACAAAATATAGAACATTTGTGCAGAATTTTAAAAAAAAGCATTTATAGGATACACTAGCAAGTATTTAGTGTGGCTTTGCCTTCTACAGTCTAAAGAAACTTGATCGGCAATGATCTTTTTGAAAGGGTAATAGCCACAAAACCACTTTTTATTAACGGAAAAAGACTAAGATGGACTTAGATGTACTAAGATGGAATGAAGATCAAAGTTTAAATGAGTATTATTATTATTAATGATGAATCTGAATTTGTCATTTTTGGATAAAATCACAGACAGAATCATGTTTTTTAAAGTAAAAAACAAAAAGTCATCATTTTAATATGTTTAAGCATTTAAGATTCTTTATACTGTCATAACTTTTAGCTCAACTCTGCCATTGATCTTTATATATCTAATATGTGAATTAATTTGGTTTAATTAAAAATGGGACACATTTAAGTTGCAGGGTACATTAGCATTAGGACAGACATTGCTAGTACAGTCCTACATTTGGGTTAATTACACATCATTTCTTGTTAAACTCAGTGTCCATATAATTAATCAAATCATGGCTGCTTTGTATTGATACATATATGACTACATGTTTTGTAGTATGATAATAATTTGTTGCTTGAATGTCAGGCCAGTTTATTCTACTTATGTGATTTGTTAATGGGCAAAATTGGAACAGGTTTTTTTACATATGTGGTCTGTATTTATCATAAATCTGTTTTGTTCACCAAGATAGACAAAGTTAAACGTGACTATAATCAGGACAAAGCTGCTGTTTTGTAATGAAAAGAAAATAATGTATTTTTTGACAAGAAATTATAGTGGTATAAACGGGAAAGCCTGTGTACAGCTTTCTTGTGTGTATCCTACAATGAAATATTTGTCCCAAATGCAGCTCTGGAATCATGCAAATTACCCCCATTCCTGTAATTCACCAGTGTATAAACATTGTCATTTTGTCACATAAAAGACCTGTTAACATAAAAAAAAGTGAACTGGCAATATTTTTCCTTATGTCTAAGCATATCAATCACTCTAGTGAAAGGCTGTGCTGGAAATGACTGCATGTCAACAAATGTTTACCTACACTTTTGTATAAATCAACAAAAGTAGGTGATGAACAAAAACAAATGACAAATAACAGCTGCGAGGGGCTTTTTTAGCCTCCAAATTCCCCCCTTAACCAGCACTCTCAGTCTGCCAGTTGTGACGTAGCTCGCAGAGGAGAAAAGGTGAGGCTCATGCCTTTCTCCAGCTGTACCTGTAGGTAATGGGGTGTGCCGCCGCACCTACTGCTTTGCCTTTGAAAGTTTGCTCATGATCAAAGCCACACTCCTGTGCCATTAATAAAAGCTGTTTTTGTGTGAGCTTGATTAGCTCTAATGTGCGTGTCTGCTTGTCCGTGCCTGATGGGAACGTCAGATGTACAAGAGCAAGATGGAGCGGAGGGGGGATGCAGACAGTGTTGTATTTCAATATTGCTGCCTTTTAAGGGCGCTGGGGCTAGATTTGTATTGATTTGAATTTGATAATGATTCTATTTGCTCTATTAAATTTAGGTATATTCGAGGGCTCAGTTACACCCAGGCAAAGGCAAAAAAAAGAGGCCAAGAAAAACAAATTAGTGTTTGAGGGTGGATTAAGTTGCATGTAATCTTAGAGGAGGGCCATTGGTTAAAATTATAGGAAGTGTCTGTTAAGTTACTGACGAGCAGACACAAAGGCTCTGGGAGAGTGCGTGTAATGCGGCTTTGTAGGTCTGTGTGTGTGTGTGTGTGTGTGTGTGTGTGTGTGTGTGTGTGTGTGCGTGTGCGTGTGTGTGCGGGCTCATGAGGTGTCCTGTGTTTTTTCTCAGTCAATGTAACACCTATTTTCTTGCTCATCTCTTAAAGCGCATGCACATTTACACACACACACACACACACACACATACACACACACACACACGTACAAAAAGGCATGGCCAGCAAAGAGGCAAGTGTGTCACCTGTTATTAAC
>JAVSBV010000002.1:961960-973117 GCA_033117975.1 Parotocinclus spilosoma
TAAGCGAATAACATTACATGTATATAATAGGATTTGTTTCTGTACTTTAGGATTTGGTCCGAATAAGCGGCTGGTCCCATTAACCGGTGATCGAAGGAGAGCCAATAAAAAGGCAGAAGAAATTGCTTAATTATACAAATAAGATGGCGGGTGATTGATTAGCACGAGACATAATCATAAAGGTGTACAGGAGCATGTTAAACCGGACCAGAGTGCCCCCATATTGACTGTTCGGCAGGGTGTATGGTCACCCAAGAGGGTCAAAACACACCGACAGTGATGGGCCATGGACCGGGTCGGATTGTATTGTCTTGTTGGATCCTCTTCGTATTCATCTTGAAATATCCTTCATCCCTCAAAGCGCTAGAAGACCCAACATCTCGCCACAACCGCCCAGAAATTCTAAGGTATTATTTCAACAAGAACTGGATGAAATTAGCTTTGCTTCTTCGTATTATTTGGAAAATGGGCGGGCCAGCCAGGAGCTAGGAATGGCCAGCATCTTTGACATCACTCAACGTTCATGCTATCGTAAGAGATGGTCATAAATCCCCTGAAGAAAAATTAGCCAGCAAGCCAGAGGTCAAAAATAATAACAATAATATTTATAGTATAGTTTTTGCTCATCCCCTGTGAAATATAGCTGAGGAATGGCAAGCCAGCCAGGAGTCACCGTCCTGAAGAAGATCCACCTGCCCATCTTACACCGTCCAGAAGTCCATGCACTGACCTGTTTGAAGGCACAGTGAAGCTCTCTCATTCCCACCATGTGAGCTGTCTCCAGCAGCATTCTCGGACCCATGAGCTCACAGAAGTCATCGAAATCCACATGGCCACCCCCTACACCAAAACACATTTAAAAACACAGTTTGCTCTTCGTAAGCTTGGAGAAACAAAGCCAGTGACAGATTCTAAACCCAACACTTCTGTTCCTGTCAGCCATGGGTCTGGGTCCAGAAGTATCAAGCCATACTGTCCAGCTGAATGTCTGACAGTTTTCCAGAACCCTTTTTAAAGCGTTGTTCTCCGTGGCCTCTCCGGACTCCTCCCATACCTCTGTAACCACCAAAGCTGGAGTTTCTGGGACATACTGGTACCCAAGCCATCTAGATGCCCACACCGTCTCAACCATCTCATCTTGACATCTATACTCCTCCCCTTTTGGTTTGTCTCAAAGCTCTTAGTACTTGAATCCACAAAGGTCAATCCCAATGGTCCATAAATTCATACTCTGCCCAGTCTGGCCACCAAACACTAAGCTTCCACACCTGCCAAAATTAGATCTACATGGTTCTACTACAACCATTCAGAAACCTTAAAGCTTCTACTTTGATTCCTCGTCATGAATCTTTGCTAGTGTTATGTTCTACTGTATTAATACCTTGTCTGTGTGTGTGTGTGTGTGTGTGTGTGTGTTTTGAATACACACTCACATTTCATCTTGATCTGCTGGATGATCTCGATCAGCTCCATCTCGGTGGGCATGTACCCCATGGTCCTCATGCAGTCTGCTACATCTTTGTAGTGCAGAAACCCGTCCTGATCGTAATCAAACTCCTTAAAGGCCAGCTGCAGTTCTGTGATGCGCAAACACACACACACACACACACGCACACACACACACACACACACACACACACACACACACGTTCAATTATACCGTGTATCTCAAACTACTGCCATTACAAACCCTACAAACACCTGCAAGCGGTTACTCAAGTAATTTAAAACTCATACTCCTGCCATCCTGAGGTCTACAAGCTCATACTTGTGCCATCCTGAGGTCTACAAACTCACAGTCCGGCCATCCTGAGGTCTACAAACTCATACTCCTGCCATCCTGAGATCTACAAACTCATACTCCTGCCATCCTGAGGTCTACAAACTCATACTTCTGCCATCCTGAGGTCTACAAACTCACAGTCCGGCCATCCTGAGGTCTACAAACTCATACTCCTGCCATCCTGAGGTCTACAAACTCATACTCCTGCCATCCTGAGGTCTACAAACTCATACTCCTGCCACCCTGAGGTCTACAAACTCATACTCCTGCCACCCTGAGGTCTACAAACTCACACTCCTGCCATCCTGAGGTCTACAAACTCATACTCCTGCCATCCTGAGGTCTACAAACTCACACTCCTGCCACCCTAATGACCCCGCTCCTGCCAGCCAAAGCATTTGCACGTTTGTAGAATAAAGTCCTGACATTTACAAAGGGTTATGATGAACGTTAATCAGATCTTCAGTACGCCCTCACTCCGGTTTATAGAGATAGATGGTGGCACGATTTACTTGACGTACATGTTGGCAGTGAGTTTGGCTCAAATGGCGCAATCCAATAATTACAAGAGGTGTGCCCAAGTGCTTTGGCAGTGGGGTGTGTGACCGACGGTGTGAGTACTCACCATCGAGTTCCTCCGGCATCAGCTTTCTGTCCTAGAGAGAGACGGGACACAAACAGAATCTAAATATGGGAATCATAAGCATGCCCTATAAATATCTACTATTTACCACCATTCACACACACACACACACACACACACACACACACACACACACACACTGCTCGGCATGTTCATTTAGGCTCCCATTTCCGTTTTTAAAACGCTAAAACGTCTCGAGGTAATAAAAATAGACGGAGAGATGAGATCAAGGCAATACAATTAAATCCACTGCTCACAAAACATCAGGAGGATATATCATTATGGGATATTTCATTTTGAAAGCATCACACACACACACACACACACACACACACACACGTCTAATAGGATTACACCATGCCATGCTTCAGTGTTCCTGACATCAATACAAACAAATGCAAACACAAACCGAGGCTAACGTGATGAAGCAGCAAGTCACTCTAACAGTGCACACACACACACACACACTCTGTTTAACTTACAAAGTGTGTCAAGGGTGCTCAGACACGCTAGTTCTACCAACAGACCCCTTAGTTCCACCAACAGATCCATTAGTTCCATTAAAAGCCTGCTTAGTTCCACTATGAGATTCATGATTTCCGCAGGAACATTTAGTTCTTCCGACAAAACCCTATCGACCAAGAAAGCCCCTAGTTCCTTGTTTACACAGAGATCCCGTAGTTCCACAGAACCACTCCTTAGTTCCACCATAGGATCCCTTAGTTCTTCAGGGACTACCTCTTTAATCCAACAGAACCCCAAGGGCGACTGTAGATCAGTTCAAAACCAAAACGAAACTTAGTTCAACTGACAGATACTTTGGTTACACTTAAAAGGCCGCTTAGTTCCACCCCCAGACCCCCCAGTATCATTGAGATACCCCTTATTCTGACCATGAGACCTTCCAGTTTTGCACCAACTTCTTCCAACAGACCCCCGAAAATGACCAAAATCCTCTTAGTTCTACCAAGAGAAAACTTGGCTATATCAAAAAAACCCTTAGTTCCAACATTTAACCGTCAGTTTCAACAAGAGACCCCTTAGTTCTACAGCAACTAGATCTTTCAATCAAGAAACCCGTAAGTTTATTGAGAGACCCTTTGGTTTCCACCAAGATACCCTTAGTTTGAGAATTAGATAACCTAGTTCCGCAGGAACCACCTATTTTCTCCAACAGACCCCAAGAACCCCCAAAAACCTTTTAGTTCCACCAATAAACCCCTTAGATATATCGAGAGACCTTTGGGCTAAACCTATATGTCATTTGGATCCACCAAGAGATCTTTAGATTCACTGAGAACCCCCTCGGTATGACAATGAGACCCCTTAGTTCCACAGGGACCACCTAGTTCCTCCAACACCTACAGTTTCTGCAAGAGTTCATTAAATTTCACCAATAGACCTCTTAGTGGAACTAAGGTCCTCCACCCAAGTCGTGTTTTCACAGGTAGACTTCTTAGTTCCATCAATAGCTTTTAGTTCTACAGAGAAAACCCCCTAGAGAACCATTCAATGTCTTAGTGTTCTACAGAGACTACCTCATTCCTCCAAACAGGCCTCAGCAAACCACTAGTTCCACCAAGAAACCCATGAGCTCTACCAAGAAACCCTCAGGATATACCCAGAAGCCTTCGTTTAAAGCCTCCAGAGTTCCACCATGAGATCATTAAGTTCCATAGATACCATCTGTTTCCTCCAATGGAACCCCTTTAGATCTTCTGCAAATCAAAAGAACGGATTGTACGTGCAGAACAGGCTGTGATACACACACACTTATTCAACATAGCAGGTCATTATTTCATGTTTCACACTAATGCCGTGTGTGTGTGTGTGTGTGTGTGTGTGTGTGTGTGTGTGTGTGAGAGAGAGAGAGAGAAAGCAGATTGACAGTGACTCATTATTGAAGGTTATTAATATGTTCATAATCTCCTTATCATTCATCCTCCAGCATACACAGTAATTACGAATATGTAACACACACACACACACACACACACACACACACACACACACACACACACACACACACACACACACATACACGTACAAAAAGGCATGGCCAGCAAAGAGGCAAGTGTGTCACCTGTTATTAACAAACTTGCCACTTGTAGGCGTCTCATTGGCAGTGGACTGTAGGCCTGTCAATACCTGTCCGTCTCCATCAGCACCACACAGAGGTCATTATCAGAGGGGTGGGTTGCAGGGTTGCAGGACACCCACCTCTGGGAGCTTAGGTCAGTATGAACCCCTCCTTCTTTACACACACACACACACACACACACACACACACACACACACACACACACACACACACACACACACACACACACACACAGTCACACGCTGAAAAGCACAAGCCTTAACCTGTTTGTATTAAATAAGTCCAGTATTTAACTTGTGCACTTCCGTACTGTAACTTAGCAGGTGCTAGAACTTCTTTCCTATGTTGAGAATTTTGGTCATAGTTGATCTGATGTACCTTGCCATTCGCCTGATACCTATTTTGCATTTTAATTACACAAATCTATTATTTGATGCAGCATAAAAGGTGAGGACCTTTGGAAAGTGTTACATTTGGTTACAAACATTTAGCATTTCTGGTTTTGCGCCGCCTTAGAAATAAATTGCATGCATAATTGATTGGTACCAATAATTGCAAGAGTTTACTGTCATTTTTCTGCAGGAGATGGAGAGAGATGGATAGAGAGAACGTGTGTGTGTGCGTGCGTGTGTGTGTGCCAGAGAGAGAGAGAAATAGCTCCTGGGGCTGTTTGCAGTAATAGGATGTTGGATGTTTAATTCAATACTGTGTACAGAGAGCCCCATAGCTTTCTGTGGCCTGCCATGGTTTTTCCACTCAAACATGTATGGCTGAGACGATGACTCTAATTTAGCATGGAGGCCCAAGGTGAGCCTGCTTCTAATTGCCTGTCATTTTGATAAACTCAGTTAACTTACTCAAATTTGTTTGTCTCACGTCCTGATTTGAGAAACTGTGTGAGTGTCATTAAACAGTGGTGTAAACTCATTTGCAGAGTTGTGTGTGCTGTAGGGAGCTGTAGTTGATGAGGTTAGGAAACAAGCATGCTGGTGTAATGTACGTGCGATTGCATGTGTCATGATGCAGCCTTGAACTCGTGACCCAGACAACGAAGGCTGAAGTGCTCAAATAGCTGTGGACTGTAAAGAATAATACACTGTTGAAAGTCTGAAATACACTCTCATGAGCTATAGCCACATAATGTTCAAAAATTTTAGCTCTCATTGATTTGGTCTTCTGCTTGTGTCAGGATTCGCATGATTCGATTTGTAGAACTATGTAAAATTGATAGAGACTGGTGTTACAACTGATACCTTTCTCCACTTTATTCATAGGGAATCAGAAATTAATCAGAATCCAAACAGATCATGGTGTCTCATTTAATTTTGTATAATGGATATTTCAGAAACATTAAATTTCTTGTGTCTTTAGTGTACTCTGGTCCTCTGGTACTATGTTTGTATAATTTTTGGCGGGTTTTGGGTGTTTCGGAGGTTCTTTACGTCTGCTGCAACTAAGCAGAACTCTGTGTACTCACCCGACACCTGAGCAAACAAATGCAACAACCCACCAGATGGATAAAGTGACCAATTTAGCCAAAACCTTATCGCTATGAAACACAGTCACTTCCTCATGTCCCATTGCCAGAGCATTTATATTCTTTAACTTGATGTTTACTATTGTAGAAATAGAGATCTTGCTGTTGTGATGCATTTGGAGCTGTGTGCGCATAATAGAGCTAAGAGCAAATGTACAAAAATTACAGTGGGTGTAAGGAAAAAAATGACGATGGCAGAGAGGACAGTGCCTTTCCATTGGGATTTGAAGACCTTCTTGGGGAATGGAAGAGTCCTCTCATCCCTGCTGAGCTAAGAGGGCTGTAGCCATATTATTCCCTTAATTTTTTTATCTGTGAAGAATTTTTTTATATTTTTTTCCTAGGCTGGATTTCAGTCCCGTAATTTTCTCATCACTCAGACATATCCACCTGTCTCTTCCAAAGGTTTCCTTCCTTTGTCTCTTAAATAATAAGCCAGCATCCGCATGCCAAATGGGGAGTGAGAGGAAAATGAGCAGAGAGGAAAATGGAAGGTGTGGACTATGAAAAAGAAAGAAAGAAAAAAAGCGATTGAGAGGCAAAGTGACTTTTTATGTCTTCGCAGCCTGCCTATCCGCTAGCAGCCACGTTCTTTGGTGCAGGAGCCATTTTGTGGCCTGCCTCATTACGGGGATTTTATTCAGTGCTGCAGGAAGGTGATGAGGCAATACGCCGGTCACCACACTGCACCACTCTTAGGGGCCTGGAGTCAAATGCAGCACGTGCTGGAGGTAAGGGGGGGATTAGGGGGCAAAAGGGAGGAGGAGAGTGACAGGGGGCTGCGAAATTAGACAGAAGGACCCCAGGGTTGGAGGCCAGAGCTCAAGTTCATCACTGCAGACAATGGAAAGCTCTTCAGAAAGCAATTGGGCTGACAGCGTTATTGGCCTTGATGCAGCCATTGTGCAAATGCCCATGAATGTCTGCTAGATTTTAAGGTATAATAAAATTCCCAGATAGATATATATATCATAGCAAACTACTAAATATTGAAGTAGAAAATACTATAAAAATAAAATATGACATTCTGCATTTTGAAAATACAAGGTAACATGAGATCTGTAGACTAAAAAAACAATAGCTGTGACACCTGCCTAGCTAGCTAGGACTAAACAGAATGATGAAGCAGTAATGATCATGTGTACTGGGTAGAACAGATGCCGTAAACACGTTATTATACACTACTTGCCTTCTGAATCACTGATATGCAGTTTTTGAACTGTTCTCACTGAATGTGCTACACTACAATTAGCTATAAAATTAGTAAAGAATTTCAACCTATATAACAGCTAGCTCTAGAATTTGCTCTAAAATGTTGTATCTTGTGTGTTTAAATCATAAAAAAATAGAGAATAGTTTGTATTATTTTACAATGGACCAAACTGTCTGTATTTCTATATTTTTTTTCTGTCACTGCTAAGGATTTTAGCTGTTAACAAATAATATTTCATGAGCAGCTCACACCAGGCATCAGAGTAAAAGTGTATGTTTATGTATCTTGGATTAAGATGCCATTCCTTGGTGTGGCCAGCACACACAGACACCCTGACCCAGTCATCATCTGAGAGAATCACGTGCACCAGTACAACGTAATAGAACTTTACTTTCATCCTGATCGATGAATATTCTTAAAAGACCTCTGAAACAGCAATAAGTGCACAGAAACAAGTTAAATCACAGCTAATTACAATTCCCTGACTGTGTTTTGACTGCATTACAGATTGGATAATAACATGTCTGCACTCATTTCGGTGTGTGAATTTCCAGGCATAAAAGGCTGAGGTGATGAGACTAATGAAAAGGCAATTATGGTCCAGCCAAATGATCTTTTTTAGAATTAAAACTTCATGTGCCCTTTGCATTTTTTACAGAAATAATGTATCTGTCCTCGTTAGGTCTGCCTTCCAGCCTCGATGAGTGCTTATGACGTGAATAAAAGAGCATTTTTAAGACACAAATGAGTAATAATTGACAAATATTAAAATTTCATAAAAATAATGCTATTTAGGAGAACGAAAGCTCAAAAAACAATGAGATGGAACAGAGCATGTGTTAAAGAAAGGAATAGTTGCAGGGAATGTGCATATGCTTGGATGGACAAACTTGAGTGTGGTACCATGGTGGATGGACTGTAAACAGTGGTTTGTAATACAGACCGTGATAGTGATTGTTCCCAAAGCGCTTGGTGATTCACATCATCTGTCCTGAGGCAGATAATTGAAAATGAGCGGTAACAGGACTCTCTCTCTCTGGCACTTGTACTTAACCCATTTAAAAGTCACTACCAACATAGGTGTGGTCATTAATATTAATCGTCCTTCATGTTAATTTTAGCTAATCTGTATCACTGTGTGCTTCTAAAATCCTGAAGCTGACAGCCTGAATCGAAAGTATGGATGCTATTGCTTTAACTTTCACTCCTTTGCGGTTCCTTTCTTGTTTCACTTCTTAGACTTTTCCATTGCCGAAGGTTTAACAAAAAAAAGTACAAAACCCTGTTTTTATTACCAGTACTTTTAAAGGTAAAGTATGAAAAGGTGGATTATTACGACAATATTACAGCGATTGTGCTGGGATGGTAACGTCAGTAGAGTCATTTACCTGTTCTGCTCCCTGGCTTAATGGACCTGCTGAAATGGCCTGGGCTATTTTCTCCAGATTAAGGAGTTTAAGACTGAAAGGTTTCCTGACTTTTTGAAAGATTTGGGTCATGGAGACATGGCGAGGTATTTTAATTAACAAGACCTGCTTTTCTTTAATCTTCATATTTCAGTGTAACCTTCATGCTGATAAGCAGCATAAGGCTAAATGTTGTTCTACATAGCTGTATTAATTAGTTGAACACTGAAGTCAGATTGCTTTAAGTGCATTTTTCTTAAGAACTGGCTTCTAGTTTGGTGATAGAAGTGTCTGCTTGGTCATGATTTCTAACTTTGAGTGTTCAGAGGCCATGGCGGCTTTTTTCAGTGTTACATGAAGAGTTTACACAGTCATTTCTAGTGCAGCAGCCCAAGCTGTCTCATTCACCACCTCATGACCAATTAGAGCCAACCTCCCACCACTAACATCCTGGTGAACATTTAACACAGTTAATACTGATGATACAATATATGTGGTACTAAGATCAAATCTAACACTTGGAAGGAAGTTCTGTGATACATGATCCTAATATATTAGCGTGTCAGCAAAGAAGGAGTTCTGCATATAAAAAGAAAGTGTAGCTCATACATAATAAAATGTTTACAAGAAAATATTTAACACAGATTGAAAATATTTGATGTGTTAATTCTAAGGAATAGGATTGCTAATTAACAGATTACATCAGTCCCAAAAATGTTTAGGCAATACCCACAAATTCTCAGAAAATCTATTTGCCTTATAATTTATCACTATATGGATATTGTATTGAAATGTTCCGCGATAATTATAATAATAATAAAGCAATTTTTATGTTTGTAACACTCTGAATACATATATACATATTCGACATAAAGGTTTATAAAATATATGAAGACCCAAACTGAGTTTTTGCATGGACAGAGCTGCGTACCAGATTTGATATAGTGGTTAGATATTGTATTAGGTTATTTCTCAATCTTTTATTGTTAGGATTGAAACGTTTAATTTATTGAACTCTAATGTTTCAGTCTTGTGAGATTTTTTTGTTAGCAATATCTAAACGTTGATGTGTAAACCAGTGGAATTACATTATTCTTAATTTTGAATGTGAGCCACACACACACACACACACACACACACACACACACACACACAAGCAAGCAGAGTGAATTGAAGTCATTTTGATGAAAAATGAGGGGCTGGCTGATTTTGGACAGCTCAGAGAAGCTGGCGGTGATGTCATTAAGCGACAGCCTGGCTGATAAGGTTAGACGGACGATTGAATAAATAAATAAATTATATTAATATCTTATATATTCTTTTCACCTCCCTGTGGGGAATTCCCACCTCCTGGCCAGTGGCTTGCTCCTACTTTACTAACCCCCAACCCCTCACCCCTTTCCTGCTGATGCTCCTCGTCCAATACACCCACATATAGGGAGAGAGAGATAACAAGAAAGAGTGAGTCAAATGTAGATTGGCAATAAATAATAAATTTGACTAATACACACTGAGCTTGAGTCATCCTTAACCACCTCTCTCCCTTGTTATTCCAAAGTGGGGGTGCAGGGGGGGAGAGGGCCAGTGGCTGTGTGATAATACGCTAAAACAACTCGGATGTGTACGAAATAGTCAGATATAGGCAGAGCAATTAAGCATGTGAGCACAGGAGAGAGAGAGAGAGAGAGAGAGAGAGAGAGAGACGAGCATATCCACGTGGATCACCCTGGTGGACTCCAAGCAATTGCATGCTGAAATAAACATTTACAAGAGACGGGACAGAGCAAGCCATCTCATCTCACCCTATCCCTTCCCTGTGCTTGTGTTTGTGTATGTATGTGCAAAGTCGGCACGTGTGCGCTGGTGTGTGTGTCTTTACTCTGCCTTGCCATCCTTACCAAGGCTTAGAGACCTCCAGCAACCTTGTGTGCAGGCGTGTCTGCCAGAGCTGGCGTCTGCCTCCTCAGTCAGCCGGCGAGTGGTAGAGAGCATGTGCGTGTGTATGTGTGTGTGAGGGAGAGAGCGAGAGTGGGGGTATTATGCACTCTGGATGTTGCCCAGGTAGTGCATGCCGGCTCTCTAAATAAGCAGTGCATTCACAAGCCCCATCAGGACAGGAGGCAGGGCTGCAGCCTGGGTGTGAAAACACACTAAAGCTCTCTCTCCAGTCAGCCTGAGCCGGAGCACACACATACATACACACACATACATACACACATACACACACGCTCACACACTCAGTGTCCCAGCCAGTAACGCTCCACTACTGTAGCCAGAGCAGCAGCAGCCTGGAGGAAAAGTGAAGACTGGACGTCAAAGAAAGAAAGGAAGGAGGGGAGAAAGGAAAGGCAGAAAGGTCAGTATGTTGCTTCTCTGTTACTGCTGTTTAGAGGGAGTTTGTGTGTGTGTGTGTGTTTGTGTGTGTGTGGGTGTGTGTGTGTGTGTGTGTGCGTGTGAGGGGGGGGGGGTGGCAG
>JAVSBV010000002.1:978972-998205 GCA_033117975.1 Parotocinclus spilosoma
GTGTGTGTGTGTGTGTGTGTGTGTGTGTGTGTGTGTGTGTGTGTGTGTGTGTGTGTGTGTGTGTGTGTGTGCATGCATCATTGTTGCTTCTCTGCATTTAGGGATTCTAGAATTAATACCAAATATGATGACAAATTTATTGCTTAATGTTGTTGTGAAAAATATAACTGGATTTAGATGTAATGTAGTTTATGGATTAATCTAGTTACTTGCCCTCTACATTTCTATATTCTGTGTGTTTCTTTTTTCCTCTGTGTGTATATCCGGTGTTTTTGTGTGTGAGCTTGTATCTTGCATGCTGTTCTGTTCAGAGCCCACCTGATTGGCTGCCTTAGGTGAGCGGCACCTGTTCTCTGCCTATCAAATGTCTCAGTACATGCTGTCAGGGGCTGATAGAAGTCGTGGATTGGATGCCAATTCTTACTGTGTGTGCATGTGTAAATATGTGTGTGTTTACAGAAGGCACAGACACAACAGTCTAGAAATGTCCATCTTCACGGTGGATGATGGGGGTGCTGTGAATAAAATGGACGCCATGCTTTGAATTTCATGGGCTTTCAAATACTGCTTATAAGAGAAATCTTAAAAAAGGGAAGAAGGTTGTAAAAGACAAGCAGAAAATAAATGTTATAGTTTTTCATGCAGTTTTGTAGTAGTGATGCTGCATTTAAAGAAAGCACTAAAGGAGTACTTATTAAACAAAAGCAATTATTATCACAATTATCTTCACTAAAAGTGGAAGTAGATTATGTTTGTAAACGACCTTGAGTTTGTGAAAGGCGCTAAATACATGGAAATTATTATTATTATTATGATTATTATTATAATTATTATTAGTAGTAGTATTTTTAATAGTTTATATAGTTTTTGTCCGTTAGCCATATTTGTAAATTTATCATGATAAATTTGTCATGATATGTAAGATAACATTACAATATTTTAAGATATATTCAAAGCTAAGTTATTTATATATAAATTAAGAGATAATAAAATCAGTGGCGTTGCTGATGTAGGTTTTAATGCAATTACTTGTTACAGTGAGCAAAATACATCATTATTACTGTAACCATAATAATATAATATAAACTGATACAAATGTAATAATATACACTGCTCATAAAATTTGGGGGATATTTTATTTTGGGGCATCCCGTATTTTTTGTGAGCATCATATTATAATACATGCCTTATTAAAAATTTGATTAGTTATTGTTTATGTTGCTGAGCATTACATCTGACAACTGCAATTACGACTACCCTTCAACAACCTCTGTCATCTCTGAACAAATTGTGCATGCAGCTAAGGATTTTTGGGCCACATTCTGTAAATAATCCAAGAGAGACATATATGTATTATTCCTAGACTTTCTTTATATTGTATATGCAAGAGAGAGCGAGAGAGAGGGCGACTAAAACTACCCTTTGCCTTCAGTGTTCCGATCATTTATAGGCCGGAACCATACATTCAAACTGAAAACACATCCAGTTAAAATATGACAATTCGATCTCGCTCAGCTTTTATTAAATCTCCCCATCTGAATGGGCTGCTGTGGATGATAGCGCTGTTATTATTTGTATAAGTCATGGCATGTCCCTCTGCCTTTATTTTTCGGGTGAGTGGTAGATGCCACTAACCACTATTTTTTTAAGGTTGTTCGCCAGTGAGGACAAAAGACATGTACATAGGGAACATGATGTGTGTTAGGAGTAATGATGGCTGATTTGGTGCTCTGTTCAGTCTGTCCTGCAATCAGATATTGAAAAAAGAGGTTTAGAGAGATAGAAAGAGGACGAGAAAGCTTATTTATTTCCTCCACCCTTAGTCTCCCTCTCCTGTCTGCAGCACTGGAATACAATCCAGTGTCTCCTGACCTTCAAATCACGCCACGCCGCAGTCATTTCAATTCACTGGCCACTAGGAGCGTGAAATGTCCTCTAGCCCATTTTCCTCTCTCAGCATGGCCTCCTCTCCCAACTTCCTTTCTTGCTTCACACCACACACGCATGCACACACATTAAAGGGCATACGAGACAAGAAAATGAACCATATCAAGGTGTCATTGGATCTTTATTGTGGCATTTAGCTGTAATTTGGGACTCACAGCACATATATGGAGGGTTCTGTTGATTTTGTATATTTAAGCAAAATATACAGTGCATGAACGATAATTCCATACGTGCTAAATGTTCAAATTTTTGCTCTAAAATTGATCACATGTATATTCCACTTTTTTAGTGGTTTGTGAATCTGGCATACATTGTTTTTTTTATTTAACCTGGAATGCAATTACATTAGCATGTTCTGCAAATATGTTAGGAATGAGAAGAAAATGTGCACTTGTAGATTTAAAATGGTAACCATTGGTATCCATTTAAACTTATATTTATTGCTGTGGGGCATTGCCAAAACAGTTTTTTTACATAGCTAGTCAAACTAGTTAACTAACCTAACCAAAATTAACTCTTTTTTAACTTTATAAAAAAAATTTTCTCTTTGTCCAAGTCGGCAATACCTGAAAGAGCCGTACTGTTCTAGAAAATAAACACTTGCCTAACGTGGTACGAAGTATTAAAATAGGAATGCACACATTGGATTTGTTAAAATGATGCAAACGCAACGTGATGCTGTTTGGACTCATGCCAGGGCTCACTGCACACCATGTAAGAAACAGATGATTTGCGTTTATGAAGTGATCTTGAGCGAAGGTGCATTTGTTACTCACTGGATATTTAAACTATATTGCTGCACCAGCACCATTTGCAGCTGCCTATCTGTTGCTGACTGAGACATGTCATGTGCACTTCGATCTCTGGAGAGCATCATCATGCTGTTGGGTCAAGAGGCCTTCTAAAAACTTGGCATTACAAAGAGAGAGAAAGGTAGCATGTGGACAGACACCTACTATGGAATACATCAAAAATATGTTTGCTTTATGCTTGATCAGCACATGGATCTTTTTTTTTTAATGTGCATATTTTATTGGTTGCCCTGTTTACCAAAACATAATTTAGCACTTAAACACATGCAAAAACTAATTTTACTTTATTCTTTACCGCTCACAAAAAATCCCCCAATTTTTATATATTAGTGCAAAGTGAAAGAAAAATGAGACTGAAGATTTTCTGAGGTGGCAAAAAAGATGTGATTTGTCTTTAATTCCTGATTTGGGAGTCCTGTTGTCTGTAGGGTGTTGTAGAGCTGAACCCCTCCTTCTGTATAAGAACTAGCTGTGTGATTCTCTCTCTTCTGCTTTTTCTCCTTCATCTCTCTCCTCCAAATAAGTGTGAAATAAGGATTTGCAGTGTGTGTCCCTTCTCTCACCCGTTTTGCCATATTATTATTTATCTTCAGGTCTTGCATCCAACGTTTATTATAATGTTTTTTGTAATGATATCTTTTCTGTGTCATGGCTAATGACCTGTTTCCTATTAGAAGCAAAATGTTCCAGTAGTGCTGTTATTAACCATGCACAGTAGCAAGCACATTTGCATATTTTGACCAGACCAGAACCCTTGGCCGCTTGATAATGATTTGATCTCGAATCATATCAAGACTCATTTGAGTGGTATTGACTTGTGAATGGCGGCAAATAATGAGTGTTTACGAGCACTGCGGCGGCCTACAAGCGGGATGAGTGAATTGACACAGCCGGCATCAATTAAGCGATGTGATCTGAGTATCTGTAATGTCCTGGCTTTGTTCTTCATCTAATAAAGCTGCTCCATGCCACTCCATTCTTTCATTTCCTCTTCTAGATTGCCCTTAGTAATGGGGAGCAGTTATCAGCATTGATGGCTACACTGCTCTCATGCCTGCTACCAAAATGAACAAGCGCTTGCAAAATCTCACGTTTAATGCACATACAGTTGAGCTGTGAAACACCAATTCCCTTTGCTTTCTAATTCATTTGAGCTGGGCTGTTTGGAAATCTGGTGAAATTAATTTTCTATACATGTAGTAGTAGCACCTATGTTCTGATGGGCATTTCTGACTCTGGGGGTCCTTTGTTAGTGGCAGGCCATCCATGGCCATGCATTCTCTCAAGCCAGACTGTCTAATGACTGTGCGGTGTACTTATATACGTTATTGCTCAGGTGTTCTGTCACTCATTAATCATGTGACCTTCTGGGGCGGGCTCAATAACCTTGCACGGGGAGATCAGCTGGAGATGGCTGGAGATTGGTTATTAAATTGTTTCTGGAAGTGACCACGGTCACGGTAGCCAATTTATATGACTGCCTCCGCATGGGGGCCTTTTCCTTTCTTCTTCTCCATCCAGTGGTCCAAAGGGCATTCACAAACTGTCCTCTAGGAAGCTACGTTTTTCACAAAGTTACATGCAAACAGTGATTTCGGTCATTTCTACTTACTGTATTGAAACTAAGCTCAGGAACCACAAGTAATTGCACAATGGGCTGCCCAGTTTCCCAGCCAGCTATGCATTGTTGGTTATTCCTTTCTCAAGCAGCAGACAAGAGCTTTCAAGTTTATTGTAGGTGTGGGATTACCATCTGGAATCTGCTGCTGGTGAATGAGGTGTCAGTGCCAGTAAACAAAGGATGTTATAAGGTTGCAAAATCCAAAACTTTGCCAAACGTGTCTCAAAAAGATTTGTTGAGATGCAAGAATTCCGTTGTTTGTTTAGCAATTGCAACGGTCCAGAGGAATAGTGGTGGACTGAGTAGTACTTGCAAAAAAGTTAACAGACTAATAAAGATTGTAAGACATTAAATGTAGATGTGTGCTTCAGAGACTAACTGGTTTACTACTAGATGTGCACTGCAAGTGCTAGTAACAGTGGAGGAACCAAGTTTGTAAATTTGACACTTTTTGACGCTCTTGCCTTTATTGATCATGTCAACAGTGACAGAATGTGTGCATCTTCAGTACTTAGATCCATCTATACGCTTCAGAACTTGCAGCAATACTACCAACTGTAGGGTTGATCAGAGTTCAGGTCATGGCTAGGACTAACCATCAGAGAATCAGGACTATTGTACGTCACTCTGGATAAGGGTGTCTGCAAAATGCTGTCAATGTAAAGTAAAAAGGCCATAGACCCACTGAAGCAACTGTTGTTTCAGAGCAAAATATTGAAGTTGCATGCACTCATCCAGCTGATCATACAGTTTATTAATTCTAAAACAAAAACTCCCATGTCCCAAGGATGATCTAATATGATAGTCATGTTTTGAAACCAGTACCAAATATGTCCGTTTTATTAAAGAGAATGGTAACACAGACAAAGGTGATTATCTACTACGCTAAACAAATGTAAAAAGAATAATACAAACCCATTATACAAGCCCATTAACTAACTTTTTGATTACTGTAGAAGGCTACAATAGGTGCTTTCACCCCAGAGAAACGTTTTCATAGTTTTTAGAACGGTTCCCCCCTTTATTGCATGTTTGCACCACAGGTACAAGCGACTCTCAACACTGTGTATAGAGATTTAAGTGCAGGCACGTGGGTAGCACCACTGCCTCACAGCAAGAAGGTCCTGGGTTCAATTCCAGGGTGGAGTGACCAGGGTCCTTTCGGTGCGGAGTCTGTATGTCCTCCACTTGTGAATGTGGGTTTACTGTGGGTATTTCGATTTTCTCATACAGTCCAAAGACGTGTGTTAGGATTGGCATTGACTTGAGTGTATATATACTGCTCACAAAAATCTTTAAAAAGCCTTTAATTTTTGTCAGCAGTTGTATATGACAAGTCTAGACATTACCTTGTGAATAGATGTAACCTTGTGTGTGTGTGTGTGTGTGTCACTGAAATGGCCTCTGATGCAAAAAGCGACATTAAATAAATCAAATAAACAAACAAACAAACAATCTAAGCACAAAGAAACTGAGCCTTTATCCGACAGAGTATGCAAGGTAATTTTCACACAGCTTGTGTCACTTTACCGTCACACAGTGTTCCCAATGGCGGTGCGAATGCTAACCACAAAAGGCCCTGGATGGACTAAGGTTATCAGGGGAGCTATATGGGTTCAATTTAGTATGCAAACTGTTTTGGTTAAGCACCTAATGTACAACTTGTTTTGGATCTACTTAATATGGTTTGGCCATAGCCAAATCTGATCACTCCTATTCACTATGGTAAGTTCCGCTTGCACCGGGAGCACATCATTGAAATGCTTTTAAATGAAATCTGACTTTAACATCATCTCTCATTTTGAGGCTCCAATCCACGTGGAGTAAAAAGCCAAAACCCCACAACACCATCCAATTACCTACAGTCATGTATCTCTTTGAGCATGGTAAAGCAAATCTATAGGAGAAAGTGTTTAATTTCCTGCAGTCGCTCTGTCTTTTTCTGTCCCTTTTTCTCTTGTGCTTTCTTCCTACCACTTTTTGTCCATGTCACTTTTTTTTGCTTTCTTCTCCTTTGATGGATGACCACCAAACAGTTTTATGAAAGCCGTCTTCACATTTGAATCACCCGTGAATATCTTGTGTGTGGCCTTTTGTAGATATATATCAACAAAGCCCTTCTGTCATTCAGCTTGTGCAAGCGTTTTTGTGAATCAGATTGAGTGCATGAATCTTGGAGCATTCAAAGAACATTTTTGAGGGCAGAGCATGCCTGGAATAGGCTGCATAGATGACTTACATGCTTGCAACGTTTGAAGAGAACAATGTTTGAAGAGACAAATCACTCTGAGGCATTCCTCTACACATTCTTTCTATCCTATACTGTTTCCAAACATTTTTCACCTTTTCATTTTTAGCCTTGTCCTTTAGCCCAACTTATTTCTTCATAACCAAAATGATTACTCGGAGCAATTATAATCCCAGTGCCTGAGATAAAAGTAAAGTTTATAGAAAAATTGTGCCCGTGCCACAGCCGTTTCCTGCTGCAATCGTAGCATTAAAACGTGGGCTTTATTCTCGGTGACATTAAAATAGAGGGATTTTGTTTATCCGTGCCTTTGTTTATTTAACATTTCGCACAGCGGGGGGAGTTTTCAGATAGCTTGTTTTCAAGTCAGTCCCTGCAGACAGCGAGCAAACACTCCACAGTTTCATCAAACAGAACAATGCTCAACTTTCCCCCTCAGCGCCATGCAGCCAAATGTGCCAAAGCACTGTGCGCCACAGCTGAGGATGATTGAAAATGATTGTCATAATTTTTTTGGAGTCTGGAACAATATGAAGGCGAGGAATCTCACTTTTTCTCTCTCTCTATCTTTCTCCTATCTGCATGAGCTTGGGCAAAAAGAGAAACAGTGCAAAAACAGACATGCAGAAGGCCAAAAACATTGAATTTACCCATAGCAAACTTTTTGCAAATAGTGTGCAGCTAATGAATGCAGCAGCAAATGTGGGGAAGAAGATGTGATCTGTTTACGATAGCGTCAGCAGATGGTTTGGAGGGAGATGAGAAAGGAAGAAGCCTTAGGGAGTGGTGGGGTGGATTTACAACTCAATAAAGTACACTCTGGATTTGGTCTGTTTACTTACCACTAAGCAATTTGTACTAGAAAGTTCTGCACCTGTGTCAACATGAAGACACATTACTGACATGCATGGAATTGTGAGAAGGATATACAGGTATTAGTTGTTTAACGACTATCCAATCGGCGTCTGTTAGCTTTAATGACCACGGTCTTAACAATTCTAGTAAATTTTAACAGAAAATAAAAATCTGTTTTAACTCCAGACAAATTGACTGTAAACAGCTGGTCACCTCAACAGCCAATTAATAGTGCAGATTCACAAGCAGAGGCAGGAGTGCGCGTGTCTGTGCGTGAACCTTGCTGGCCATGTGCTAGCATGTGTGCTAGTGTGTTAGCTCACAGGTAGACTTGAGACTGTTCTCACATGGTTGCTCTGTTTAGAGACTTTTGTTGTGCAAGCAACTCTAAAATGTTTGTGTGTATAACTTTACACTACTTATTTCTAATAGACTGTTATAGGCATTCTTAACCCATTAACTGCCAATTTTTTACTTTATTTCTGTCCGCCTACATCCCATCCCATCCCATCAGTAGGCGAGTTAAAGCACCCGACCCCCAAATGGGGATCATGGTTTTTAATGGGTTAAGTGTCTGTCCTATTGTACAAGTAGTACTCCTTTGTTTGTTCCCGCCTGCTTGTATATTGTCCATAAGCTACAACTCTATAAACTGGTTCACATTTACTTTGTGATCTTCTGTGTTGTTCTATCAAAGCCTTGGTGACTTTTTAAAAACAAAACTGTCAGGGCCACCATAGCGTACTCTTAAGAACTACAGCTTATTTTAAATTTTCAACTTTATTTTCCTAAATTTTTATAAATTAAAAAAGGTTTATCACATGTATAACAATTTACACTTCGTTTGCACAGTTTTCTTATGTAAATGCACTTTATATTTTTATTACAATAGCATAAAAAGGCAGTTAAAATCCATTCCTGTCAGCATCCTGTTTCACAGATTGCAATGCAGCCTTTAAAAAGCACATACCTGTATAGCTAGAAATTAATTTATTCAATTTAAAATTAGCTATAATATAGCTAGAAATTCAATTTATTTATACCAAAATGGAAAATCTGTCTAATTTAGGGTCAAGTATGAATGAATATAAATCTAATAGAGAGGTCAGATCAGACAATGAGAGTTTCTACCTTTGTGAAATTCCACAAACTCATAGATGCACATCCATCTCTCCACTTCTTTCATTTTCTACTCCTTCTCACACCTATCACCTCTCTGTCTTTCCTTTTTTCAGGTAAAGGCTTGATTAATATTTTCTGCGCTTTGGTTACCATGGCAATGCGGACAGTGCATATGATACTTAATTGAATCTTTCCGGTGCCTTTGTGACTGCCTCTTGTGTCTGGACAATGAAAGCCTTCTGCTGATGACTCAAGGAACCCCCTCTCCAAACCCCCTTTTCCTATCTCACTCTCCATTTCCTGCAAGACTTTCTTTCATTTTGTGCTTTTGTGCAGTTTTTCGTTCCCTTCTCTTTGAGTGCTCTCTGCCACTGTTGCATGACAGCAGGATCTCCTGAAAATGCACTTACTATTTTTCACTCATTCTTACTTTCTTTTGTTCTTTTCTATATCCCCCTTCTCTCCCGGTGCTTCCTTTATGATTATGAGCTTCCATCAATGCCGTACAGCATTTTATCTCTTGCTTTACATGCTCTTCTTCCTGCTTTTGTTTCACTCTTTTACCCTGGCCTGCTGGGAGTGGAAATGAAAGATTCTGCATTGCTTAACGTTGTAATGCGTGCTCATTGTCAGCAGCCGCATATTCTCTCTCCTTGGCTTAACCTCACCTCGTTCAGCCTCACATGCCTCTCCCAAACACATCGCATTTCCATACCCAAATCAGGCTCAGGCACAGTTGTTAAATTGATTTTAAATGACTCTGATGACTCAAGTGGTGAAACAAAAAGTCACGGTGCGGGCCAGGCACCAATACACAATGCACAACGCTGCCACGAGCCACCCTCACCAAGCAGGTGCTCTCATTAATGCCCTGCAAATTGGGGTCCTCCAAGAACAGCGCACAAGTGGGAGTCTAGCCCCCACTTCACTCACCACATGGAAGCGCGTGTCCACATGCATACACAAGTGTGGACCAGTGCTTTGTTCATGCTCTTCTCATCCATGACAAGTGGGGTTCACAGGTTCAGGGAGAAGAGGGTAAAAACCCATGCGAGTAAGAAAAAGAGGCTGCGAGTTGTTTCAGATTTCCTCCTTATTAAGTAAATCATTATTTGTCTTTATCCTCAACAGATCGCATAGCATGCAAATGATATCCCCTGTACATAGTTGTGTGCCATATAGGCAGAGCCTATCTTATTCCCTAATCCTATTCTTGTTTTCTTCAGTCATCTTTAATATGTGAGCAAACTGTTTATCAAAACATAAGATTGCCTTGATAGGAAAATGAACTGTAAGCCTATAAGCTTATGAGTGTTGATTATATAAGCCTGCATTACAAAATGCAAAGCATTACAAAAAGCTGTACATCTCAGCTGTGACGGGACAGTGGTGCCTCAGCTCCAGAGAGACCTGTTTTTCTCCTGGTCTGGACTACATTTGTGTGGCGTCCGCGTGTTCTCATCATGCTCACATAAGTTTCCTTTGGTTACTCCAGTTTGCCCCCACCTTCCAAAGGTATGCGTTAGGTAAATTGTCCCAGTACCCTGTGCTACTGGTTAGGACCCAGACTGCAAAGATCTTAAATTAGATTAAGCGGATTTGAAAATGAATGAATGAATCTCATTTGTATTATAACATTTGAGGTTACTTTGTCTGCAATTAACACCCTGAATAACACTAAGTCAGCAGTATCAAATCTTGAAAAAGGCAGTCAGAGGAAAAGGCCAAACCCCCATTCCACATCATCCCTGACATATGCACTATAAAATAGCCATTAGCAGTTAGCTACAATCTAAAGTGACAGTCTATCAATAATGTCGGTCTGAAAATGGGACAGGTTTGTTGCCACCTTTAAATCATGGGTGAGCGTATGGAGTTGAAAAGCTGGCAGGTGAAGAAAAAGCATTAAACTGGAGAGGCTGATGGGTACGACGTAAGCATGGGAACACTCAAGACTGAGATGTGGCTTTAGTAGGCACTACGCTGATTCATATACACACACGCAAAGGGGCATCATGGTAGATAAATATTTCAGTACCTCCACTCCAACTTTTCACCCTGTAAATCTAATTAGAAATGGGTCGCTGATTATATAGTGGACTTTCTTAAAAATGTGTATCCACCACTGGTCTATTTCCTGTGAAACATAAATGCATTTTGCGTCAATCTGCTGGATTAAAATGATCCAAAAATGCAATTTCCTCATTTATCTCCTCCATTTATCTCTCTACAACAAAGCATCATAATTACTCAATCTTCTATCAGTCTTCTATAGAGATGTAAGAAATATTCTCAATCATTAAGTATCAATATAAATTGAGCTGTATTGAAGGAAGTTTTAAGATTGAAACTTTTTCTTCGATTAAAAAAAAGCTGTTACTAAAAAGTCTATTTCCTTTAAATTAATTACTAAAGTGTAATATAAAGTGTCCTTTCTTGCTGTATTTTTAATGCATTTAAGTACTCTAATTTACTTAGGTGCTTGTTACTTGGAGTTAAATTACAGTACTGTGCAAATGTTTTAGGCCACCATTAGATTTATTCTTTTAGCTATGGTATAATGACCGTATATATCATATTGTTGACAACTGGACCCAAAATTTCAAACCTGGATGTAATTTCAAACTCCACCATCCTCTTTTCTTAGCCTGTTCACCCTGTTTCTTGGCTGCCACCTGTTTTCTTAGCCTGTTCACCCTGTTTCTTGGCTGCCACCCTTCCAAAAAGACCATTCCTGATCAAGCTTCTTTGGCTTGTAAAAGGATCAGCTTGGCATCCCAATGAAGCTGCCAGATGCTGCTATTTTACTGATTTTATTCAATTTTTTGTATAGTGTTTACAAATGACATGTATTTTCTAAATGAGTAATAATTATATATAATCATTATACCACTACAAAAACAATGGTATATCCGATCTAATCTAAAGACTTTTGCACAGCACTCTTAATAAAAGTATGCAAATTAGAATCAATACCTAGACCTAAATAATATTCTTCAAGCTATTAGTAGTTAATAGCAGCGGCATTTTATAGTAAACAAGCATAGCAAAGTGCCCTCACAATATTAAATCATCACCTTTAGTATAAAATCTCCAATCTACTTAAATACTGTTTTCTACTTGAATTACACAACCAGTTCTATATAAGACAACAGATAAAAATGCAACCAATCAGCTATTGAGCACTGTTTAAAAGCAAGCCATCTACTCATAAGAGTCCTCATTTTAAATATGTATATAAAACAAACTTGCTTACCTATTAATTGTCTGAACTCAAAACGTTTTGTTAAAATTATTGAGCAATTTTTATTATATATATATATATATATATATATAATACATATAGATTCAAATACACTGCTCACAAAATTTGGGAATATTTTTAATGAATATTGTTATGCCTCATAACAAATATGAAGTGGATCCTACAAGAACTGCTGTACAAAACTGCTCATGTCCATGCTGTCATTGTGTTTTGACATTCTTGGGTGACCATACACCCTACTGAACAGTGAACATGGGGCACTCTGGTTCATATGAAAAGAATAGAAGAGACATTAACTTACATACATAATGTTTGAAGAGGTGAGTCATCATAAATAAGAAATAAGAGATACTGGGCTGTTATTATTGGTGTAGGGTGCTTATTTAACCAAAGCCAGGATACTGAAACATAGAGATGAACTTATGGGCATAGCCATGTACCAGGTGCCCTGAAGCTAAAGACCTGAGCTAGTGTGCAGGTGTGGAGTTCTGAACCAAAGGTTGAAATATTATGACGCAGAATCTTTTGTGGCCTGAAAAGCCAGGACAAGAGTTTTAGATTTGATCGTGGGTACAACAGGAAGCCAGTGGAGTAAACTTAGTAAAGAAAATATTGGTAAACTGTGAGCCAGATAAGCTGCAGCATTCTAAATGTGCTTTAGTGGAGCAGTGAAAAGTGGTAAGAAGACGATGTATTCTGCCGATTTTGTTCAAAGGACATCTGCAAGATATGGAGGTTAATGTGATGTAGTTAGAAAGATTGAGGGTGTTGCCCAAAAACGCACTGCGTTTCATTTCTGTTTGACCGCTCGGACAGTAACATCGTCTATGCCTGTCAGGAGTCCTTTGCCAGGAGGTACAGGAGATCAATTTAGTCTTGTTCAGATTGTCTAGAGATGGTGTTTTGTCAGGATTTTAGAAAAGCAGACAACTGTTTTAAATCTTGGGAGGTCAATGGAATTAAAAGTAACATTGAGTATCATCTGCATAGCAATGACATGAGAAGGCAGATAATTTAAGTTCCTAGTCGAAGTGATTTAGTGTACAGGGAGAACAGGAGTGGAAAAAGAACTGATCCCCGTGGAATGAGGTAAGGAAAGTGAACCTCACCATGAAACAAAGTAGGATCAATCTTGTGAGCATGAGGCAAGTGCACTGCCCAAGTTAGCAGATGAAAATCCGTTGATTCACTGTGGCAAGTGCAGCAGACATCTAGAAGGATAAATACTAACGTATTGGCTCTATGAAATACTTCAGTTACTTTAAGGAGAGTGGTTTCTGTGGAATGATCCACATTTGTAACCAGACTGGTTAGCATTAAGGAAGACAGATGTCCAAGGGTTTTGGACAGGAATGTAAAGAGAGACACTGGTCTGTACTTGGACATGTCAGCTCGGTTAAGGGATGACTTTTTCAGTCGAGACATAGTTCAAAGCTTGTTGTAGTTTTCTTTATATTTAAATATATTCTGAGGGCAGCATTTTACACAATTGGTTCTGTGAAGCAACCAATCATAGCCCAGAAGTGCTGTGTTCATATTAAAGTTAAATTCAGCTTCGAAAAGCAAGTGGTTCAGCTATTCCTCTAATGGATGAGAAATCTGCTAAATTAAAAAGTAAGTGCAGTTGTAACAGCGAGCTCATGTGTTGCTGCAGTTTCTCAGCATTCTAAGTAATTATAACCACACCCCCCCTGTGGTCTAATTGGTCACTTTACAGAGCTTATCATGTATAAAACTACCCTCATAAGGTACTTCAACAAATAATACTCCAAATAAAACTTGCTGATGATTAACTTTAGAAGTGTGGATGGTACTAGATGTAGTGGACAGGTCATGAGGCAATTTGTGGTCTTCAGTGTTACCACTTGATCCCTAGTAAACGATTGCTAAGAAAGTTAAAAGATGGGCATAGGGTCACTCCAATTTGCAGAGGGATGACTAATTGTTGGTCACCTTTTGTTTAAAATGGGTAATGAAATCCATAGCTGTATACAAAGCCGTAGGGGGGACATTAGTAGGGCTGAGCACAGTAGAGAATTTGACAATTTTCTCTGATTGAGATGCATCAAGTTTTTAATCAAGTTTGTGTCAGCCAAAAAGTGAAGCCAGCATATGCAGTAACAAAGCCAGCTTTGTGTACAACTAACTGACAGTTCCATAGAAGGTGCCGTACAGCTGCCAATTTTACAAGCTTCCCTCCATGCAGGGCCTAACAATACACTTCACCTTGTGTTTGGCCAGTTAAGAAATGAAATCTAGTTTTAGAATAATCATAAATCTATCAGCTAAAATCCTTACAAATAACTACACTGTGTTACTACCCAAGTCTGGGGTGGCCTCACATCTCCAGCATCCCTGGTTGGATCCTGACATGGGACTCCACCAAAGTCCTCCCTTTGTTTGTGTGGGTTTACTCCAGATGCTCCAGTTTCCTCCCACAGTCCAAATATATGTATTAGGTTATGGCTAAAGTGGTCTAGTGTGTGAGTATTCATATATGTGTGTGTGTGTGTGTGTGTGTGTGTGTGTGTGTGTGTGTGTGTGTGTGTGTTTACGGTTTTACGGTACCTACATCACACGAGACTGGCCTGTGTATGTTTGACTAGTTTCATTGTCTATCGATGTGATTTTGTGCCTGTCCTAAATAGCCATTGATACCAAAAGTGACGGTAAATAAATCAAATAAACAAACAAAGTAAGCAACAGACGGGATGATGTCTCTGTGCAAACAAAATTAGAAGGCACAAAGTGCCAACACTCCATGTTTAAGAAACTTTCTAAAGCAATGGGCCACAGAAGGACGCAACTGCAGTGTCAAAAGAAAATAAAAAGCTTAAATGTGAAGTTTAAAGAAACCAAGGACTTAAAC
Organism: Parotocinclus spilosoma; assembly: GCA_033117975.1. Lineage (NCBI taxonomy): Eukaryota > Metazoa > Chordata > Actinopteri > Siluriformes > Loricariidae > Parotocinclus > Parotocinclus spilosoma. The sequence continues at coordinate 993,712 of JAVSBV010000002.1, forward strand.
CTAAGAAAGGCCCATTGGCTAAATAACATGCCTTTTTTACCATGACCGTTAAAAAAAGTGCCTGTCACAGTTGACGCAGATTGTGTGTGTGTGTCACGTAAAGCATTGCTCTTTTGTGAATACATGTCAGTTTCAGAGCATGAACATTTGAACAGCCAACAAACAAAATCAGATTTGGTCAGAAAATCGCATTTGGGCTATTTTGGCCTGCTGTGTGAACGTAACCTCAGTCTCAGGAATGTAGATTGTGTGTGTGTGTGTGTGTGTGTGTGTGTGTGTGTGTGTTTAGCTGACAATAATAACAATCCCAACAATTTCCTCACCCGTACAGCCTCCTTGTGACCCCCTCCCTCTCCATGCAAACACACTTAAGCTTTCAATGAAAATAACCACCTTCCCCCTTTGCCTCCACCTCCTCTTAGTTGCTCCATTAGCATAAAATTAGCCTACACATGCATATGAATGGGGCCTATTCATGAATGAAGTAAATATGGCTTGTCAGGGTGGAGTGAGATCAGATCGGTGTGCCTCGTGCCTATTTTTCCCTGCTGCGGTATAAGTGGCAGCGACTCTCTGCCAGGGTAAGCGTGTGCCTCTGCAGCTGGCGTAACAGGCTGGTGTCACGGCAACAAGTGTCCTCATCTGTATAGCCATGCTTGGCAACCTCTTAAACTTGGCAGCCAGCCCTGATGGCACGCTTACCCTGTATTCAGATTAAACAGCTGATTGTGCCAGGGGAGTGGGTAGGAGGGGAGCGAGGGAGGCGGTGATTTGCATGCCACCACCGCTCCGACACCCTTCAGATGTAAAATAGCTGAGTGGTAATTAGAGCGGAATGGTGCTTTTGTTTAGTGCAGAGGGACACTCGCCCCGCCACCCTGAGATCTGTATTGGAATTTCAGCCTTGGCACGTGCCAATAAAACCCTCCCTCTCTCCCTTCTGCCTCACTGCCTGAATATACTCACCCTGGTCACTAGGTGGTCTGCTGGCACCGGCCTGGCATTGAGAAAATGTGCATGGTTTTGCATGATATCATGAACATCAGACAGTTAGCAGCAGATATTGTTATTGCTGCCATCCCTATAGCTCAGTAATAAGACAAATTGCCGGCATCTGCATGTCCAGGGACATGTATGGGATGTTTGGAAGGACTTTCACGTTAGAACGCTCTTCTACTAAGAGATATTGCTTCATTATCCTCTAAGGATTCCATGTCTTCTATACCTCTTCTGGCCACAATTACAGAAAATGAATACCACACATACTTCTCAAGGCATATTTCTCATGATCTCATAAGCTACAGTGAGTCGGTGCCAGTATTTTACAGATTTAAAGCTTTAGTGTCTATGGAAAAGAGATAGGGAGGTAGCCATTAGCAAGAAGCATTGCTATTTTAATGGCTGAAAATGGAAGTAATATTTAATTTTTCTGGTACTAAATCTTATAAAATGATTTTCGATATTTTGCTGGATCATTTATGGGAGATGTTTAGCCCAAAACCTACAGCACTGTGCCCTCAACCAGTGGAATATATATAAGATATTGTTGTTAAAATGGTATAATGACCATGTCTAATTATTGTACAGTCTTTTTATTACAATCTAAACAGACATTTTAGGACATTTGTGTGTAGTACTAAAAATATTAAATGAATAAGGTTATAGAGAAGTACTTAGAACTTGAACTATACTTGAACAATAGCAGCACTTGGCAGCTTCATTGGAATGCCAGGTTGCTGTCTGAAGAAGCTTGATCAGCAATGGTCTTTTTGGAAAGGTAGCGTTCCAAGGATCCACTTTTTCAGAAGGGGAACAGTTTGGAAGATTGGAATGAAGATCAGTGGAAATTAGTATTATAAAGCAACAAATCCAAGATGGCAGTTTTTGGGTGCAGTCCATGACAATATGTTATATATCGTCATTATACCATTTTATGAAACCACAAATTTAGTGGTGGCCTAAGAATTTTGCACAGTGCTGTATGTCACTTTGAAAGAGGCACATTGGCGAGCTCCTCAAAATTACAACCATAAACCATACTGTCTGGACACTGCAAGTTCTGAACCTGAGGATGCCAAAGCCACTTTTCACTGGCAGTGTGATTCAAGCTGCTGTTCTGTGCCAGTCTCAGGCATCTGTTAGGACATTTAGCTGGACAGTAGTGCATTGACATGCCTTGATCACACCTACTAGATGTTTCCTTCAGATTAGTAGCTGTAGTGTGATTAAGGAAAACCCATTAGTTAGTGGAAATGGTTCAAACCAAATAATTAAAAATCATCATTACACCTTAACACAGCAAACAAATACACACCTTTGCAGAACTGCTGACACAAGTGTTTAGTAGGCACACCATAAACATTGTTTTAAATTATACAATCCAAAAAGGAGGATTAAGAGTCCAAAATTAGTGACATGGCAGGGACTTGAACCCTTTACTAATCACTAATTAAGTATTTCATCCATTGATATACCATTCCCTAAATTAAATTGTTATAAACAAGTTAAACCTTCTGTGTCTTGGAGCTATACAAAATCTATCCACTAAGAAGTATGTGAGCAGTAACGGTGTACACCTGTGAAATTCTGTACGAGTGTGCATGTAAGTATACTGTGAAGGAACTGAAAAAACACTTTGTGTTAATGCAAATAGCTGGACAACATAAATCAGTGGCCAGGCATGGCCAGGAGAAAATAGTGTAATAGTTATAGCGAAATGAAGTGGCACTGAGATCAATACACCACTATATCTCACTCCGCTGGAGAGACACAAGGGGTTACAGAGGGCCAGTGGAGCAGGGGTCCTCAGTGTTGCATCCACAGGGCACTATAAATCTGCCCCAGCGAATGTATGTGTGGTATTGAACTGCTTCAGTAATTATACATTTATTGGCAGTAATTATACATAAAGACCCAACCCGGCTCAAAAGAGAATGCGCTGTCTACTATAAGGAAATAGGGTGGCCACTCTACTGAGATAAGAGGGCAGAGCAGTAGGAGAGGGTAGTTTCGGTCTCCTAATAAACCAGACAAATCTACTAAGCTGTGCAGTATTGAAATCAGAACGCTGATGCCTAATTACAGCTCCTTATTGTTGATCCTGAATGCTGAATGAGTTTCTCGCAAACCTGTGTAATTGCATCCACCCGATCAATATATTTTATGGTTGTAAAGTTGCCAATTTAATATCAGTCCTATAGGTACTATCTCTCAACTGTGAAATAAAGTGGAGTGGGATTTGCACATAATCAGCACTGAATGTCAATCTACAAAGTCTGATGTCATTTAATATATCATTCTTCCAGTATTATTAAAAGGACTGTTCTCAGTTGGCCGCTAGTGACACCGTACATTGTCTTCGACTGCACATCAGAAGGTGCCTGTTGGTGTTGCACTTTGCTTGTAGTCCGAATTATGTTGCTCACTGGAAAAGATGTGCTAGAGGAACGTGTCCATTTGATCTACTGTCATTTGCTGCAGGCCACTGCATGCAAGATGCAATGATTTGAGTCAGTGAACAGTACATGATCACTAGGAGTTTGCTTTGACAATTACCTGGAAGTGGATGAATAAGCTTGAATAATGTATAACTAAAATTTCTCTAATATTTGTGTGCCTCATTCAGGATGTGAGAAAAAGAGGAACCACACTCACACGCAGTTCTTTCTAGCAGCGGGTAAGTTTGAATGCACATAACATTTTGTATCATTATAACTGAGAATGTTATTGTGGAGCATACAAATCTTAATCTTACTCGTAATTTTATTTTGACCCTGACCATTTTTTTCTTATAGTGTATAGTACATGCTACAGGGATATTAGTTATTAGATATAGTAGGTTTTAAAATGGCCAATCAAAGTTACTAATTCATTTAAAAATGAAGCAATGTACTAACCCTTCCCAAAACAGTGTTGTTTTTCTTGACAAGAATAATATTCTGGTCGCATTGTAGGACAGTCACAGAATATTATTGTGTAATACAGATATGCACCGTTTAACATCCATACGATCAATGTCATAAAAATGACTTAATGAAAAAGAAATATTAATGTAGGCAATACAATCTGAGATAATAAAATAGGAAAATTGTATTTTAATTCGGGATGTTGCCGCTGGTCACATGAATATACACTGCTCACAAAAGTTAGGGGATATTTCATACATTTTTTACTTGTTTGTGCATATGATCACTACTTATTTGTAAAAAGCTGTAAATGGTTTTCCTAAGTGTATTTGTTTTTTTCTTTTTTTCTCTAACCTATAAGTATAAACTGTTTTCTTTATCATCTGGTTGATTGTCCATTAATGTATGAATTTGATTTCATACCAAAGAAACCAAACTATCAAAAATCATACAATTCTCTTAAATATATTTTTTATATTGTGAACATTCATACATGGGTTTTTACAAAGCTAATTCCAAAAAAGTTTGGACACTAGACAAATTGTGAATAGAAACTGAATGCAATGATGTGGAGATGGCAAATGTCAAT
>JAVSBV010000002.1:998305-1023457 GCA_033117975.1 Parotocinclus spilosoma
GGCACCTCCACATCATTGCATTCAGTTTTTATTCACAATTTGTTTAGTGTCCCAACTTTTTTGGAATCCGGTTTGTACATGGGCATAACGGTCTAGGTTTGGATGTGATGCTAACAGGTTTGTTGTGTAGATGGTTGCGTTCTTGTCGTGTTTTCAGTGGTATCTCTGACACCTTTACGTTCAGTTTTACACAACGCAATATGATCGTTAACCGACAGTACCATACAACATAGCAAAGATAAGCAAATAAATTAATGAAACACTTTATAAAATCAATAAAAAAAACAATTAATTGTGCATAATTTTGGTGTAGTTTCCCACCTAAACCAAACCAAATGTATAATTTAAGATAAAAACTTAACATACAGAGCTACCATGGAATCAAAGGTTCCTAGGTAAGCTGTTACGTACAGTTAGATTAAATACACATACAGAATCTTATATAAAAGACACTAAAAAGTGAATTACATCATTATTTTGGGAGTAAATTAGTGCCTCTGTGATTCCGAACTTTTGAGCACTGGTGTAAGGGGAACTTGTAGGGCCAACAGTAAACCATGAGGGACTCGTAACAGTATTGATCTCGCACACTAGAGCAGTCTGCCATATGCCATTACTGGGCTCTGTCACTTACTGTGAAGAAACATTTATGTCTGGGTCTTTTCACACTGTCATCAGGTTAGATGCATCCTAAAATAGAATTAACATAGTGTTTCTTTCTAATTGTTGTACAGCTGTCAGCATAATATAATATAAATATAAATGAAGCAGTCTTCTGTCTGCAATAGAGCATTTCCCAACATGATTAAAAGTGTGTATAATGAGAAGGGGCAGAATGTCCACATCTTTTTTTAATGAGACCTCATAATTTAATGTCTTATGTCTAATGCTTGTCTTAAAGGCCGGCAGACTTTATATCGATATCCCACTGTTTTTTAATGTGAACAAGTTAATTATCACATAAATAGGACACTTTTTATGGGAATTTTCTAAACACATTAAACGTACAAAGCAGATGTTGAGGTGATCTAAGATAATTACGTATCTACAGTTAGTGGGTTTGCTAATCAACACCAATGAAATGGTTTTTTTTTCCCTATTCATTTTGTTTAATTCATTAATCCAGTCGAGTTGAGTTTTATAGCTCTGAAGTGGTTGTAAACCAACAGGCTTGTGCTCTCAAAAGGAAGCCAGATGCAGAGGGAAAGTGTGTTGGCAACATGTTTCTGGAAAATGTACACACACACACACACATGCACACACACACACACACACACACACACACACACACTACAAGCATCATATGCATTTCTTTTTTCATGACACGCCTGTGTGCTCTGTCATTCTCTCTTCATTAGTAGTCATTGATGCTTGGCTTTGTTCTACAGCCATATGTCTGTTCCTCCACATGCATGACTCACACTACTGGCCTAGCCTTGAACCCAGAGCCATGGGCAGGAGGGTAGAGGTCAGACTGAGTGACTGGGGTCAGCATACTGGCTTGGATTATGAAGCACCACCTTGTGTGCACCTCGAATTAAACAGTGTCGTGTCCCTGCACTGAGAAAAGCTACAGCCTGAGGTGATGGGCTTTGCCCAGCATGTAAGCCATGTGTCTCAGGGCCATAGTGCCTGACCTTTGACCTGCATTAGTGCAAGCTGCATGATCAGCCCTCAGTCATATGTCTAGACAATAGACATGGCTGTTTATCAGCTCTTCCCTGACTATAGGTGTGACTCCACCAATGGTTTTGGAACCTTCTGAGATATTTAAAAAAAACATTTCATAAAGACCGTTTACTTTGAGGCTGTTTTCTCATTGGCATGAGAACTGTCCAACTACAATAGGCACCTCACTACATTTTCGTATTTGTTTAAAAATAAGAGCATTGTGAATTTTTTCTTGCCACTAGTACAGATCTAGAAAAAAAATATCTTGGTCCCTATTAAGGAAAAGTACAAGATGCATGCTCAATCGAGGTCTAAAAACACTGCATCTTCTTTATATTGACCAGTTGTCATTTACAGAGAACAATGCTCTTTGCCATTGCTGCAAATATGTTTTTATTAGGAATTTACAGAATACAACTAAATTTTTCAGTTTCACTCAAACAATACAAACACAAAACTACAAATAGTACAAACCAGAGATGGTTTGCAGTGGTTGTATATAAAAAAAAAGGTTTTTAGACACCTGTTAAAAATAGCTCACTAGAATTTGATCAGATTTTGACTGATTTTGATTGTCACACACATGGGGCGCGCCTAATCTGTGGCATTACCGGTCCATCCCTGTGACACAAGGAACCCAGAAAACCCTTTAGTGAGGTTGAAACTATAGAACACACTAACAGAGAACCACAGAAACTGCTGGCAGTCAGTAACCTCAGACACGGACAGAACTCTGAACCAGGGTGACTTCCTTAATACTTGATTGAATGATTCCTTGAAAACTGGCAGTTCTTAGAAGCAAGAAATGAACCTGAGGAACACTGCTTTATGCCCTAAAATTTGACTTGCTCTTTAGGTCTGGTTTGCAAAGCCACCCCTTATTTATTATTAAGCCTGGCCTGTTCATCCAAATTAAAGATCTCAGTTCTATCTGTGTCTGGGGTTAAAGGCTCTAAGGGTCAGTACTGAGTTTCAGTTCTGTCTGTGTGTCCTTGAGTTTCAGCCTAGCCAGAAGCCTTCCAAGCCGCAGAAATCCTTGTGCTGGGGCACTGGGACTGTATTTCACTAGAGCAAGGATGCTCCACATGCATGACATGTTTATTATGTCATTCTGCATTTGATCAGTTACAGCTATTCAGTGACAAGCCTCAGTTATGGATGCACAGATGAGTCACTACTCTATTCCTGGTGATTAATTCATGGGTTATTTAGCAGGTTCTTGTAATGGAACCACACCTTATCTGTGATGGTATGGTGAGATGTATATGTACAGTACTATGCAATCTTAGGTTACCATGTTTTAGCAGTGGTATAATGACTATACTGTCAACGATTGGACCCAAAAATGTCAAACTACAATTTGTCACTCCATAATACTCTTTACCATTGATCTTTGTACCAGTCTTCATAAGCTTTATCATATCTTATCGTTTTCACCATGTTCGCCATTAGAAAAAAAGTGATCTTTTGGCTGCTGCCCTTCTAAAACGCTTCTTTGGACTGTAAAAGGGTCACCTTGTTATCCTGATAAAGCTACCAGATGCTGCTGTTATCCTAGTATTTAGGGGAGGTCACACCAAATACTTAATTACTAGCCTATAGAAACTGTTTTTTCCTGGGCGTATACTAATAAAAGGACTGAGAAATACTTATGTACCTGGGAGAGCCTACAATCCCATAAACTCTGAGGTTTGGCTCTGTTTGAACCTAGAAGTGGCTCACTCAAAGGCCTTGGCTTCAGGTCTTGGCCCTGGTAACATTTTATGCCAGCTTATGCTGCTGCTGCTACCCCTCTGCTTAAGCAAGACTTAAAATGTTGTGTAAAACACTGCAAGTATAACACATTAGAGCTTGCATTACTGAGTCAGGAAACTCCCCTTTCTCTTAGGACAGCATAAATGAATAAAAAGCCAAGCAGAGCGGAGGTTGGTGCAGCCTGCTGGGCTGACTGACACAGGGTTCATTCCTGTGACTGAGAAAGTGCTATGCTTCCTCAATGCCGTTTATCTTCCCTTCTAAAATCTGTCACAGTGGGCAGAGGTAGGAGCAACATCTGAAGCAGCCATTTCTCTTTCATTTCTTTCTTCTTCTTTTTTTTAACTCGCCATCTCTACTTTTTGGGAATGATCCAAGTTAGCGATAATCTCTCTCTCTCCTCATTAAAGAAAGCTGAATAAACACAGACCCCTTTGAGTTGTTCCTGTGAATTTCCTCATTGCCATCAGCAGACCTCAGCACGGGCCGGGGCTTCAAAGGGCTTCGGGGCCAAAGGGGTTGCCGAGAGGCCCAGTGCAGAATATAACACTGCCACTGAGGACACCCAGCCAGGATCAACATTCACTAAAACTGCTGCTGAAGAGAGAGAAAGAGAGTAACTGGAAAGCAGCGTTCTCCCTGCGTTTCCTGTCTGTCAGCTACGAGAGGAAGTACTTGGCCAGGAGAGTTTAGTGCGAAGTCAATTAAGGAAAGTCAAATAAGCAGAGCAACTTCAGAAACGAGAGCGCGAGAACGAACCTACTCTGGGATATAATTGCTTATTCGATAACTCTGTGAGATGACTAAATTGATCGAATTGTATCCTGGGGAAAATTGAGAAAATTGTCTAATGTTTTTTATTATGTCAGTTTACTGATAGTAAATTATCATTGGTGGCTACAGCTTGCCCATAATAAAAAGATTTTAAATTAGTGTTTTATATAAGAGGTGTGTGTGTGTTTGAGTGTTTGTGTGTGTGAGCGTGAGTGTGTGAGCGTGAATGTGTGAGTGTGAGTGTGAGTGTGTGTGAGTGAGTGTGTGTGTGTGTGTGTGTGTGTGGCTTTGTGGTCATCCTCAAGCTCCAGGTACTCCATTTGTGGTGGAGCCAGGGGTCAGAAACTCAGTTCACCTGCATGGCATACTAATGAGGAGAGTGGTGCAAAAAAGATGGGCAACAAATGCATGTACACAAGTTTACACTCGCGGTTATTGCAAAATGATTGCTTCCTTTCTGATACCTTTCATATTTGCAATGTCGGGAAAGTATAAGCTAAGCTATAAACTGCTTTCCAAGTGCAGGATATGCTATGGTTGATCAAATTGTAGCTACCTAACTTACAAGAATACAAGTTTACACAATGGTTATGTAAAATGCTTTATATAATTAAATATTTTCATAAGGATTCTTTATATTAATAAAGTCATTCATTGTCTTTTCTGCTTAATCCTAGTCAGGGTCGCAGGAAAGTCTGTGCCTAACCAGAAACACAGGGTGCAACCTATCGTGGGGCACACTCACACACACACATTTACCTAACACACACGCATGCTCATATGGGAAGAAACCAGAGTATCTGGAGTAAACCCACTGAGACACTGGGAAGACATGCAAACTCCACACAGGTGGAACCCAAGGTCACGGTTAAATGGGGGATTTTTTAAAATAACAAACTTTAATTTGGAAAAATGTTCGTGCTATTGCTGGTACAGACATTGTTAGGTGGGTAACTTCATGACACAGCAATTTTCAAATTGATCATATTTTTATTGGAGCACATTCACTGATAACTGCTTGAAATAAATGTTTGAATTATGGAAATGTGCATATGTAAACATTATTTTAAGGGTTATGTAGAAAATTGAGGTGGTGTGACTGGCAGTGGCCCTCGTTGCGCCAGGCCAGCCTCCCACATTCCAAATGCATTTAGTGACCTACCTTTTGTCCTCTTGATCATACCCAGTAATTTTACTGTAAATTACATGCAAATGTATTGCTGCTGACCTACAGTTCACATAGTATTTAAAATCTATAATATACTGTACACTGTTACCCTTCTGTCTATGGAAAGCAAATGGCAAGTAACCTTTTGTGTTACTTTTGATGGTGTACACTACTACTACATGAAACTTTGAAATAATTAAACATTTATATATAATATAAAAATGTATTTACTATAAATATAAATAAATATTGGAACTAGTAAAGTATAATAATACATCAATAGCAATACAATAGTACTATATACAGGTAAAATGCAAATTAATACTACTACAAAACTACCTATAGAGATATATTACATTTTTTTCCCTTTATTTATAATATCAGCTTAAAAGCAGATGCTTACATTACGGTGAAATTGACCAGAGTAAGAGCTATGAGATTGATCATGAGACGTTTCTCTAAGTACTTCACCAACTCACTATTCCAAAAGGTTGTAAAACTAAAAACACTGCATGTCTTAGCCAGGCGGAAGAAATGGCCGACCATGTGAAGATCGTACAAGCATAGAGCCTTCACTTCATGGAGCACGGACAGCTCATAGCTTACACATGCTAAACTAACGTCACACACTGCAGAGTACACACTGCTCGTCTGCTGCACTAAGGCAAATACGTTTCCTACTCCACTACGCAGTCTGTACCACACACACTCGTGCTGGGAAATATGGGGACAGCCATTACATCGCCCAGAGCAAACACGCAGCTGCTGTACAGGGGAGAGAGAAAACTGCCTTTCAGAAAAAGACGATTCTCACAACAGTGCATACAGATCGTGTAACACGGACAAAAAACGCAAACCAATAACACCGCAAGCAAAAATGCACTTCGCTATGGTAACTTCCCGGGTATGATAGTATGGCTTCTTTCTTCTGGATTTTTTCTATTTATTACAATTTGGCTGGCCAGTTAAACAGGTTGTGATCTTCAGTTAAAGTTGATGGTTCATTTTACTGGGTTACTGCAGTAAAAAGTCAATGTTATTCTGGATTTCTGAGCAGAACTACAGGAAGCACATTTCCCATGATGCTCTAGCATCTTTCTAAAACCTTGGGTGACTAATGCTTTCAGTCGTTTTTTTTAAGGAAAAGACAACAGAAAATATTTCAAAGAAAGGTAGTGCTCATAGTAAAACAGTAAAACCTACCAAATACATGCTAAACCACTAAAGCAACAGCGTTCATTAAACTAGAAACAGCATCAGTTATATTACCATAAACCAAAAATTTAATTTGGTTTAATTTAGTTAATTTGTTCTTCATTTTCACATTGATGGCTAGAGGCTCTCATTTAGTGTTAAATCACTTAATCTACTTAGTGGTAAACAGACTTTTGAGACATTTTTAGTGTTAAACAGTTTTGTATGCACAGTTGTGCACTTATGACTTTTTGGCAAGCAGAGAGGTACAGTTGTGCCCCAGTGGCCTAGAAACACCTTCTGACTAGTCACTAGTCATCACATAGTGACCTTTCTATTCTTCTACCCATCTACCATTAAAACAACTTTAAATTTTGGACTGCCTGTCCGTTTTCACAGACTTTTATAGACGTTAAGTCACATCAAATAAGGCTTTTAGTTGTGTGTGTTTTGCCATTTCATGAAATAGGTAGGATGTGTCTGTTTTTGCATGCAAAAGCCTTAATACCTTATGAATTGTGCATGTAATGACAAAGCCTCCTGATTGAAAGGTGCTTTGTATATTTCCAAATGAGGTCTAATTAACAAACTCAAATATATTGATTAGTGCTGCAGTCTTGTTGGCTCATAATGAGTGTCTGGACTGTAGCTGAAAATGTCAAAGCTGAAAGGTTCCCCGGCTGAATTTATGATTACGTCTGACAGAGAGAAAGGAAAGAAATGAGAGGACAGTGGTCGAAAGATTGAGTTGAAGGCAAGAGAGAGGTTTGCTGACCTTGGAGGTCAGAATGCAGTGTCTACTGGTGTGAATCCTCATAGGAGACCAGGGATGTCTAGCTTAGAGCCAGCCTTGATAGGCCTCTGGGGAGAAGATAGTCACGGGACTCCCCTCCAGCCACCTAAACATTGCTGTGCCATTCAAAACCACCCAGTAGTATTTCCTCCACTAAAAAACTAATAACCTCTCTCTAGCCCTCAAGTACAGACCCAACCAGAGGGGTATAGGTCTGTAATTGCAGAAAACAAGTCCTCCCTACCACCTACCCCAACTGCCATTTTTTCACACTTAAAAAAAAAAACATTTGTGTGTTGTTCTTTTTTTGCCCTCGGTCCTCATCACTTTGCTGTTGATTGCCTATGCTGCTCCCCCCCCACACTCAGCAATCAGTCAAGATTCAAGGACATTTTATGATTGGGAGGACATAGTTAGCCTTCCAGCTTCAATTGAGACCTCTAGCTGAGTTTGTATGAGAACTTTCCATTCAGGTGGAACTGAAATCTCTGAAATGATTTGGTCTTTTGCTACCCATGCTAAAGATATAGCAATATTACCATAACATAAGTATGATATTATAGATATACAGTACATTGATAGGCCAAAGCATTAAAACCACGCACAGACTGAATAAGATATCGAGTTGATTATAGCGTTACAAGATCAGGCTATGCTTTGGGACATATAAGCTGGTAAGTGAACTGTTGATTCTTGTATAAGATATGTTGGATGTGGGAGAAATGTTCAGGAGTATCGGCTTGAGAAACTTTAACAAGGGATAAATTGTTATGGCCAGATGTCTGGGTTTGTTTGGTGCTTCCGGTCAGCAGCGCTAGTATCTAACAACATTGTGTTGACACCCAAGGTTCATTGTTGTGCCATAGCAACAAATCCCATCCCCTCTGGTCTAAATGGTCACATAAATGTTTAGTGCTGGTTATGGGAGGAATGAGTTGCAACACTCTTCTTGTCCACCATATTGACACTTTGTTGTGTACACCATTGTTGGAACCAGTGGGAGGAATACAAGGACGTGTGGTGCTCCGTCCTCATCGGAACCCAGAGTCCGTCCAACGTGGACATTAAGTTGATGCGTAACATCTACCTAAATTACCTGATTTAACCCAAAGCCAAAGCCTCCCAAAATGAAAGAGAGAATTGGAAACCTGAATAGCTCAGTAAATCTTATTATATATTGTTTGATTAAATTTCTGTGCTGTCTGTATGAAACGTTCTTAAGCGTATTTTAATTTTAAAAAATGACCTCTGTCGTTTCTGGTGTCTATTTTTTTGCAGAGAACACAATTCAGAATAATTAAAGCAATCCTGGCTTGTAGGAAATAGCGCTTAATAATATTGAAATAAATGCTAATAAGAAGAAATAGCCAGAAGTAATTGTAAACAGAAGAATTGAAGGGCTCGTTTTTTATATGCCGTGCACTCACTCCATTTTTAATAATGCAATTTAAAAAGTAACGTATCCAGACACTGGGTTTAGCTTGTCCTAATCTCACTATAAAACATGCAACATGCTATTTTATCAGCTCCCCCATCATGCTCTTCTCTTCTTCATTATCTCTCCGTCTAAGTTTCTCACTTCCAGCTTCCATCCTTATTTTTAATGGCAGATGAAAGAGACAAATGGCCACACGCTGCTGCTAGCACTGAGTGCCTGGATCAATCGGAGACCTAGCAGTAATTAACTATTTGCTAAACTTACACCATTGATTTCTATTTAATGCTGAGCGCCGAGCTCTAAATGAAGACCGATACCTAGGTGTTAGGGATTCTGGGGCTTTGGGGGAGTGCATGGGGGGGCTACTCTGTGATGTGTGCTAAGACTTGGGGGTCTGATAAATTGGTCCCTCTTTAATTGGTAGTGGAGCAGGATGTGTGTTGTTCACTCAGAGAGTAAATCCCAGCTGGGGTTTAATTGGGTTGGGTTGTGAGCACCAGAGGAGTCCCTGTCATTGTTTTTGCTGCACTGCTTTATGGCTCGTTGTGTTAACAGAACTGGTTGTGCTTAGGCACAGTGGGGACGGTCAAGTGACCTACAGACATTCTCGCTCTCCTTCGTTCTCTGCCTTACTCTCACTTTTCCTCTTGCCATCTCCAGCTCTCAAATTTTACCCATTTCTCCTGATGTGTATCTCAGCCCATCTTTGTATCGCCGAGCTGGAAGACTTATTAAATAGTTGTGAGGGTTAATGAATAGGATGCTGTCATGGGCCCTGCTAAGCCTTTGTATTACGACGGTCCATCAAGGGCTGCCATTGTTTGCACATTGAATAACTGAATCTGGACAAACACAATCTAGCTCAGAACTGTAATCACCCTTGATGCTGCAGCCTTCCTCAGAATCAAGCTATAGAAAAGAGGGAAACGTCTTTTCAAAGTTGTTTTTGCTTTCATATCATATCAGGCAAAATCAGAAATCTTAAAAACAAAAAGGTAAACATCTATTGTAGCACTTGCTTTTTATCTGAACTATCTTTTCTTTTTATACAAGATACACATACTTTAATGGGTCCATACAGTGCAGTGCAAAAGTGTAAGCTCACTACTATCTTTGTTGTTTTGGCAATGGTATAACGCCCATTTATTGTCAACTATTGGACATAAAATGTTACATTTTGATTTATCACGCCACAATTACATCCAAATACAAACATAATTTGTCACTCTCTTTTCCACTGATCTTCATTCCAATTGTTGTTAGCTTTTTCACCCTGTTTCCCTTCCAAAACTGCTGTTTCTTGGCTGTAAACCTTCCAAAGAGACCATTCCTAATCTTTCTAACTTGGCATCTTGATGAAACTGCTAGATGCATCTCAATTTTAAGGGGGGGGCTCACACTAAATACTTGCCTCTGTAGCATATTTTTTCCATTTTTTAAGTACTGCATATGAATGTATTGGTTATATTCTAATAATGTGATGTAGAAAGAACTATACATTGTCATTATGGCTTTGCTCGGTCAATTGTGTATCCAATATAATGGTGACCTAAGACATTTGCACAATACTGTGGATTAGCCACATCCCAGTGTAATACTTTTGTTAACTATATTGTCATTTGTATACTCTGGTATATTCTATGTAGTGTGGCATTGACTCTTTGGCTCCTGACTGTTGTGTTGATAGGGTGGCACGTTAGTGTAAGTGGTTGTCTTACAGCTCCAAAGAGCCGTGGTTCAATTCCCTGTCCTGTTTCTGCCTGTATTTTGTATGTTGTCCCCATTTCATGACATCCATGAGTTTGCTATAAGTGTGAGTTTGACATCCTGTATAGGGTCGGTTTTTGCCTTGCTCTTGCATTTGGGTAGCAGGTATGAAAATGAATGATTGATAGATAAATGAATGCTTTGCTGATTCTTCTACCTCACCTCATCACCTTGGTGGGGTTTAAATGGCTCACTTAAAATGATGTCACTTGCAAGTCAATGAACTTGACTTTAAACTTGGGTAAACCCAATTGGAGGCTAATGCACCATAATAGGCAGATCAATATCAATTATGGGGCCTCCTCATCGAACAAAAGATACCACTCTGTGTTCACTCTTTATGCTGTTTGGTGCATGACTGGTGCAGTACGTGTGTTTTTGTTGTTGAATGGGTTGTTGTCCAATTTCGGCCTTCCATTCTTGCATTTGTGCACTGTAGTGTTATATTCAAAATATCTGGTTCCGAGTTTGTTTGAAAACACACAGCTAAAATCTTTTCAGCTGTGAAACATGGAGGAAGGAGCATCATGATTTGGCTGTTTTGCTGCTTAAGGAACTGGACCACCTATAGCCAGGGAAGGTACAAGGAATTCCAAGTTGTGACAAGAATATCATAATTTCAACTATAATTTCAACTTTTTAACATTAACAATCAGCAGCTATAGAAAATGTTGCTAAAGAAGGTCTAACACCAATAAAATACAGATTTTCGTGCCTTACTGATTAAAATTTTTAAAAGACACAGAAAGGACATGTTTGTGTGTTATTGGATTAAATGTGCTTTTTGTAATATTATGACTTGGGTGAAGGTCAAATATTTAATGAAGATCATTATAGAAATCTTGGTAATTGCATATTGTAGTTAACACATGGGTTCTTATATGATAATTATTTCTTAGGGTTGCTATATATTTCTTACTCTTATACAGTTATCCACACACTAACTATGGTAATTAATACAATTCTGTGGTATAATTTTGGTATATGGCTGTTTTGTTTTTTTGTTGTGTTTTTTTTTTGCTGTTTTACTGGGCAGCGTTTGGGTGTGTGTTCGTGTGTGTTCTTACCTTTTAATGATACACAACATACTACATGAGCTGCGCACTGTAGTTTGTCTACAGAAGAGTTAAGATGTTTAGCAGTTGTTAGAAATTCGAAATTTATCAAGGACAAATAACATTCCTTTTTACATAACGTCTAGTCAGTTTGTCCCAGCATTAACCGTGATATTTAAAAGAGTGTGGCATGTTGTTAATATATTATAATTAGATCTGTCAAACAATGTTATATTAGCCGGGTTAACTACAAATTTTTTCACCTGCATTTAACTCCATTGTTTGCTTACTCAATATTTATTTTATTAAAATACTACTTAGTCATACAATTTGCTTCAACGGAAAGAATGTAATGCTTTTTAACAATCCTAGTAATTTTGCATTTGTTTGTCGTATTATGTTTTGTTGCATCACCACCTCTCATTGGGACAAAAATGGTGATTACCAGAAAGATAACTTCTTATTACAAATGTATTTTTTTGTAAGAATTCAAAATTCTAGAATATGAAGTACTTTTGTGAGAGTATCTCATGAGTCTCATTAGTAAAATCTAACTGTTGGCAATTGCAGTTTCTGATGACCTGAGTTCATACTTTATGCTGATTGACCCATCTAGAATGCATCTCTCAGTTCCCAGTGAATTTTGGTTTAGGCTTAGAACCTTAGAACCAGAGCCCCTTCTAATAATGGTCTGTATAGTTCATAGATAATGGCAAAAGGACCTGGAGAGCAGGACAATAGAGAGGGAAGGATAAGTCCAGCCCTTGTGTCCTCAGTCGACCCACCAGACCAAATGTATATGTTGCTATACAAATTAACCTTTTCCACGCTCTCACTGAAATTTGTGTGCGTGTGTGCGTGTAGGCCTCACAGGTTGTAATTGCATTATATGGATGACGCACTTTCTTACCCTGTTTAAGCTCACTGTAATTGTCAGTGAATGGTGAGCCTGAGGAGTTCAGTGTAGCCGGGAGGCATGGAGCAGTCAGAAACACCTTCTATAAATCCTGGATTGGCTACAGAGAAAGCCCCCCCAAATAATCCTGGAGCTTGGCCCACCAAATGTCTGCATAGATTTTCACAGGAACAGTTTAGCACTAATGTAATCAATCAGATGACCTGCTTCATTTTGGATGTTAGGTGCATTAGATTTGCACTGCTATTCGTTATAAGGATATTGCATGACCAGTAATGGAAGATTCCACAGAAATTGCTTCTGTTGCATTCCCACAGTTCTTTTAGCTCTTAAGTAATTTCTCCTGTAATCTATAAATGTGACCAGAACGTCACTGTGAACCTGGATGCTCTTTTGTTATGGGAAAGTCAGCTGGAACAAAAGATATTTTCTTGGTTCCACCAAGCCACACGATGGCTTCTAGTTGCATTTACACTAATGGGATTTGAAGGTGGTTGTAAAAAGGGTGGATGCAATTAGTAAATAGAGCTCATGCCAGCCATAAAAATCATAACCTATAATGTTTAAACAATGTTGAAAGCAAATACATTACAATTTAAAAGTGTATACTAAATTATTTAGACTGATACTTACTTGGTTTGTTCATCTAACAGCTTTAATGCAGCATTACCTGACTAGCAGTTTTAACAAAGTAGCAAGTAGGGCTGACCTCCTTCTTCAATAAAGAGTTTCTTTTTCAATAAAGTATTTCTGTTGCTTTGGGAAGATAGTTGATATGATATGAATGAATCTTTTCACTTCTTGAAAAGAAAATGCTTCACTTAAATAGCAGAAGCGACGGAAGTAATATATATATATATATATACAGTGTTCCCTCGCCACTTCGTGGTTCACGTTCGCGGACTCGGTACATCGCAGGTTTTCAAAAAATATTAATGGAAAAATATATTGCGGGTTTTTGCGAAACTAGATCTGCACAGGCGTAGTACGTGTGGTATAGTTAACATATACATGTATTTGATGAACTTTTACATAAAAAAATCACAGAATTTATGAAAATATATTACAAATATTAATTCTAACAATAAAGGAATGTTATAAATCATAAAATATTGCGATTTACAGTAAATAGCGTATTTACTCAGCGGATGAATACTCACCAAAAATAAGAAGTAAGACTAGAGCATCGGCCGCCTTGAGTCACTACTTGCCGACATGACAAGTTTTTATCTGCGGTTTTGTGTTCGCTGTTTGTGAAAGTTTCATTATAGACTGAATTCATTCAAGCCCTACGATGCCAACCAAAAGTTCTATGGCTAAAATAGTGTATATATAAACATATGTACACCGTTTTACAAAATAAGAGACATTTGAAAATCCATACCTTTATGTGCTAGTCCACATTAAAGTTGTTTTGTACAAAATTCCAAATTTTTGAAAAAAACATTTTTCCGATTTGCATGTTTATTGGGGTTATGGTTACAGGTGAAGGCGTAGGCATACATTCTTGTTACAAAAAGGCATTTGTTATCAAGGCTATCCACGTGGATAAAAATTATTTTTACAAACCCAAAAAAGCTTTCCATCAGATTAGTGGGCTTTGCCTTTATTTTCTTTATATTGCTTTTGGCATCATTGGCTATTCATGATAGGAAATTGGTTACATCGATACTCGTCAGTCACACTTACATTGGGCCAATTTAGAGTGACCAACTTACCTAATGCATGTGTTTGGAATGTCAGAGGTGACTGGAGCACCTGGAGTAAGCACATGCTGACACTGGGAGGACAGGCAAGCTCAACGCAGGAAGAGTCTGAGGTCGAGTTCAAACCAGAGATCTATGTTCACCCTATTAGTTTACTGATATTTTAGGGGTAGGTGTAGCATCCATGACCTACAGTAATCATAATTTAAATGGAAAGTCACCACATGGATAGCTTGCTTGCATCAGACTTAAATCCATTTCATTTTTATAAAATAATATTTTTATTTATTTTGCTGGATTGTTTTTGCTTTCAGTGTCACCCTTCGTGTCTCTCTTCTCATGGTGTCAGCCCATTCCTTTTTGATACTCGTGCCATTTTCACCTGTGTTAGCTTTAGGTGGATTTTTTGAGGGAATTTGTTTGTTTGATTGCACATTTTATTTAGATTTTAATTTTATTTGTATTAAAATGCTTTACATTGCTAACATTAAGTGGCATTCGAAGCCATTTTCACGTTTGAATACGAATTGTGTACCAACAATGGAATCAGCATTTTTGCCACTGTTTTAACACAAAACTTGGAAGTTAAGTATCGCACAAATATTATAAAGAAAAACTAAAACAGCAACGTTACGGTAGTTCCAATATAAGTTAGATCGGTCCATAACAATTCATTCTAATGTGCTGGGAACAATAGTTGTCAGTTGTGCCCTTGAAAAACGTATTAAAAACTTTGGCAAAATCTAGAGGTCCCCTGGGAACAACTTCCTTGATTATGTATGTATTTTGTGCTGATGAGAGATTGTTATTCCCCACTATGTCTTCATTTACTGTCAGATTTTGAGACTCCAGACTTTGCCCTTTTTCATGATCAGATATGCTTACTCATAGCCATAATAACTCCCGTCCCTATAAACTGGTTTATGCTTTATCTATTTTTTATTTTGTGTTAGAGCTGAGTCTGACATACATTCCCAGTAATAATATATGGAGCTCTTAAAATACCATCTTAGTTTATGATCCTTTCTGTAGATTGGGTGTAGACCACACATGCATGAATATGAATTTCTGTGTTCTACTTGAAAAGTATGTGATGTCATACATGATTTTAAAGGCATTGTGTGGATGCTGTTGTGTCTGAATACTGGGATGCAATGCTTAGATAGCTTACACATTCCTGGGGGTATTTCATCTCTCCTGTCCTTGCCTGTCTGTCCCCCAATTGAGTTTTTTTCTGTTTCCTCATCTCACATTCTCATATGTCTCCTGTACCCACATCTTGGACAGTAGTTTCTATCTTTCTCTCTCTCTCTATCTCTCACCCCCTCCCACCCCCCAATTTCAATAGTGGACCTCGGAGCGGTTGCTATGTCGACCAGGCAGCATATTACTATGGCAACGGGTCTGTGTGCGGTGAGCCTGCTGATTAGCAAGAGTCATCTAGTGCAGCCTGGCCAACTGAGGGACGCAAAGAAAAAGAGAGATGTGGAAGGATAGAGACAGAGAGAGAAAGATAGAGAGAGAGTGAAGGGGGGGTGGGAGGTGGGGGTGTTCAGGGTTGGCGGTATGGATGGCTAGCCATGATATGAGTATATGTTTAATGGAAATGTATTTATATTTAAATTTCAAGACCAAAGTTCATTGTTCTGAACCTACATATAGTAATATACCTTAACCTTAAATGTGTAGATGTCAGCTATATTCACCTGAGGCATTTAAGCATCCTGTCTGCCTTCCTGTCTGGCTGTCGTTCTGATGTTTTGTCTGTCTGGTTTCTTTGTGCGATCTGTGGAACAATTCATTTTTGCGGTCTGTACTGTTTCTTTCGGCCTGTATCTGCCTCATACTTTCAGTCTAAAATTTCAGAAACTGGATGTCTTTAGCTGATTTAGTTTAAATAGTTGTATATTTCCGTATTACAATTGTATGTGCATTAAAATTTCTATGTGCAAGCATGATCGTATTGGATTGACTTTTCTAATTCCTGTCTTAGTTTAAATCTCTTCCTAATTCACCAAAGAGCATTTCTCAATGACTTCTGCTTCTCCAATACCATTTCTTTTCAGGCCATTTTGATCGTAATTGATGCAACTTATCTGCAAAAACTGGCAACCCTGGTCAGGGAACAGAGCTGGACCCAAAAGCAAGGGCAGTAATGAAGCCCATGCAGGGGGCCACACAAAGTTGTCTCAGCAGATTCTCCTGATCAACCAGGAAAACTAATTACAGGGTCTAATTAGAAATGGAGAGAGGAAAAGAGAGTGTGAGAGAAAGAAAAAATGACCCATCCAGTTTGTCAGCTTCTTCAGGCTGCTAATTACAGGCTATTTAGTATTCATCCCAGAGTTAAATAATAGCCTGACATTTCAATAATAATAATACAAATGATAGAGTAAAAAGTCTACACTTAACTACCAGTCTTCTAATTGTCCAGCTCACAAACTAAACAGTAAAGGGGTTTTGTTTTGGGGGTTAAGGTTATTTTCTCATTTGTACCTTTCACATGGGTGAACATTTCTTGCAATCTGATGTTCTCTGTTACACTTAACCGTCTATCGCTTGCCATTTTACCTTGCATTTATTAGTCACCACCATTTCAGGAGCATTGCTTTTAGCTTATGTTAGAAGGAACATCTCTACAACCTGGCCTCTATTTTCTGCATCTTGACTTCCTTTTGTTTTCTACTTTGTGCATACGGGGTCAAAACATGACTAATAACACAGCCAGAAAGGATGACGTGGAATGTTTAGCTGTATTTATCATCCTCATGCCTTGCCGTTTTATAGCTTTGGTGGCCCGAACCTTGCATCCATGTTTTTTTTTCTCCTCCATTTCTCTTCCTTTTATTATTCTCTCTGTCTCCTTCTCCCTCTGCATTGCTCACATCCTGAACTCTGCAGCACCTCATTAAGGACGTGTATGACCGCTGGTCTCATTGCCTGAGCTGGAGGTGGAGGAATAGCACATAATTATTAAGTGGAGATGGCATTACGCTCATCTGGAATTATGGATCAGCCTCGACCATAAATTCTGTGCAGGCTTACGCGGCCAAAGTCGGACATGAAAGGAAGTAGGACTATATGTGGAGAGGTCAGTCAGTCAATCAATCTTCAAGCACATAGAGCATGGCACAACCAGTGAATATGAGTCAACTCCTGCTCATTTTCTTATGTTGGATAACAGGCCAGCACCATTTTATCTTATCTTTATCTTAGCCTGATAATTCATGAATCGATCTTTGGGTAAAATAAACTAAAACAGGCTGATTTTGTTATTAGTCGCCCAGTCTTACCAGCATTTTTCTGTCTTGCCTAACACGGTTAGATTGATGAGGTATAACCTCAAACATGGATTTCAAGGATGTTGTCTTTGTATTTTGCTATGTCTAATTATTTACTAGATCAAATGAGTTATCAAGCAGATGGATAACTGAGTTAATTGCATAGTCATTAAGGTTTAATCAGAACCTAACCAGGTTTAGATCGTCTGAGTGGGGCCATTTAATGTCTGAATATAATCTCACCTTTCATTTTAATATGTACCCCTCTTTGTTTCAACACTCATTTTCTCAGTTCTGCTTACCATGTAGATACACTTTGTTGGTCTGCAATTAGACTGTAGTGTAATCTGGTTCTCTACACACTATGTTAGTTTCCTTTACTTGGTTCTCTAATGGCCAGGACTTCGGCAGATCAGGTACGATTTGGGTGATGGATCATTCTCAGAAGTGGTGGTGTGTTATTGTGTGTTGTGCTGGTAAAATTCGATCAAACAAAGCAGTGTTGCTGGAGTTTTTAAACACCTCATTGTCACGGCCAGACAAAAAATAGTCCACCAACCATAAATGCATCCCTGTAGGCGGCATCCTGTGAGCGATGATATAGGATTATAGGATGACTAACAAAAACTGTGCAGCATCATATGACTTACTGCAATATTTTTGCTTCATGAAAATCATTACCTACCATTTGTTTTAATACATGAATAGAAATGTATGGTCTTGTGGAGACGCATCCCTCAGAGAGAATAAATGGAAAATAGATTGGACGAAAATTAAAGCAGAAATTGCAATCAGGTGCTTGCACTTGAGTCAACTAATTTATAGTCAGGGGTTTCCTTTAGGCAGCGCAGAACCCTGAGAACTCACTGGGCAAACAGAACCTGTCGGAACAGAACCTTTCCAAGGTTCAATAGGCTTTCCAGAGCCTGTATGTGACGGAGGAGGTACAAAATGATTTTGAAGCTAAATTCACTTCACTAGGTCACATTCATTTCAAACAACTTCCCTACTGAATGCAAAGAAAAAAAAGCCTGAAGCTAATGTAGTTCTTATTGGACCTCTCAAATTAGTCCCTAGAACGGTTTGGTTTATTGTATCTGTATTGTGCATGGAGACACACACAGACAGTTTTCTAGGGGCTTGGTTACTGACCTTGCGAATGAATGAGGAAATTCTGCAACTCAGTGACCCATTAAGACTGGAGGTCCTCTCTCTGCTCATTCCCTCCCCCCTCACCTTTCCATCTCTCTCTCTCTCTCTCTCTCTCTCTGTAGAGACATCTTTTTATTCCAGTCCAGTTATCAATCTGTGATTGAGGACTGACACAGTGTGTCAGCTATTGCATTATTTAAACTTGACTATGGTGTGGCAATATCTTTATAAAAATCTAAATCTTTATTACAGGATATAACTTGAATAAACAAGTGCCAGTGAAGAAAAAGTGTGTATATTTAAAATAATTTTAAAAAATATGCTGTTTTAAATGCAAGAACAGTTAAATACCAAAACACTGTTATCCTGTGACCTGGATCTTGGATCTCTTTGACTTTGATGCTTGGATTTAAGACCCATCCTGTTGATTAGCAGAGACATTCAGCATAAAGAACATATACACACTGGTATTGTGCAGTTTTGTTGGTATAAACAATAGCAATTATATTTATTATTATGAGTCAAACTAATGGAATTATACTCAGTACAACAATACTACTATTATCAACCTTATTTGGACTCTGGGTAAGGTAAAATGGGAAATTGTTGTCAAGAACAGCTGACCCCTATGTGTCTGTCTGAGGAAATGTTAATTTTTAACTTCCTTTCCTATCATTGTTTTATATCAACAAGCCATTTAAACTGAATAAATCAGTCGCTACATGCCAAAATAAAATCTGCACTCAGGCTGGTTAGCAGAGAAAAATAAGTTACTGCTCTTCTTGTTCAGCAACCAATCAATTAACATGTTTATTTTGAATGATTATAATAGTTAAATAGTTACATTTTGAATCAGATTGGAAGTGGGCGTTTCTGCCTGCTCGCTTTACTTAGATAGTATAGTTTAGGCTTTAGATTTTAGTTTGAGAACAGAGTTAAATGTTATTATAATGTTTTCACGTTTACTGTAATAATAAAAATGGATAGAATGGATGTTGTTGCATTGTTCTGTTGACTTTATGATGACTTCTGATTAAGTTTAAGAGAAGAAGGGAAACAGAATCATTACCATAATTTGCTTAACAATTTGCATTTCCTTAGTTTCACTAAGCCTATAATATGATAAGTTTAGTCTGTATTTTTTATTGTTTATTTAATATCGAATTACAAAAATCTATAATTAAATCTAATATCATTTATATTATAATATGTATCATGTACAAAATGAATGATATAAAGTGAATTACAAGCTTTTCTTTACAAATTCTCCTTCATGCCTATGATAGAAAATCTTAATCTGGTCTCGGCCATCCTTGATCTCAGTCTTGACTCGGACTTACCTACTAAAAGTCTTGGCTCTAGCGGTTTTGACTACAACAGTACCTGCTCACAGACTCAGTTTCATGATTTCGTTGCAGTACTGATGTCATAATATTATCATATTACCAACAATTCACTTCCACCTGTGATTCTTGATCGTGAAGAAAGATCACAGGTCTGGAAGTCTGGTTGGTCCCCTAAGTGAGCTGCACCAGAGAGGTGTTTCTGTAACACTTTACCCTATCTATCTCCTTGAGGGTACATAGGGGAACGAAAAAGAAACAGTTATCCTTTGACACTTGGCTACACTTTTGTTTTATAG
Source organism: Parotocinclus spilosoma (assembly GCA_033117975.1). Taxonomy (NCBI): domain Eukaryota; kingdom Metazoa; phylum Chordata; class Actinopteri; order Siluriformes; family Loricariidae; genus Parotocinclus; species Parotocinclus spilosoma. The sequence goes on from JAVSBV010000002.1 coordinate 1,018,618, forward strand.
AAACCCCCAGTTAGGTCTTTGAACGGTCCCATACGGGGTCTGCACATATGTGCTAGAAAGACAGATGCACAGACAGACAGAGAGCGAGCAAAAGGGAGAGAGAGAGTTGGCTCCTCACCTTAGGGCTGTGGGGCAGTACTTGAGCGATGTCTCCCCAGGGGGGTGATATTTTATAGTTTGTGTCCATCAGTGGCGTGGCCCGGGGCGCTGGGGTTGACAGTAAGTGCTCTCAACATTGCTGACACTGATTCATCTGAGCCATGACATACATGAGCGAAGGAAGGAGGGGTGGAGGTGCAGGAGAGAGGACACAATAAAAGATAACACAATAAAGGAAGAAACGAAGGGCAAAAATAGAAAGGCCAACCATGGCATAGGAAAAGAAAAATGTATAAAGAAAGCTTCTATTGTTTCATATATACATGTATTTCAACATCAGAGCTTAGCTGAGACGGTGTGTCTGTGTGTCTGTGTGTGTGGGTGCAGGTCTGTTTAAGTGTATGCGTGTGGTGTGAGGGGGAGGACCCCAATATAATCTGGCATTTCAATTTCACATCTTGTTTCTACTCTCTATGCTGGCCCGCATCTCTTCTACATATATATAGAGGAGAAAGAGAATGGCGACCAGCTTGCAGGATGCGCATACTAAGCAAATAACATGTCACCCCTTCTCATTTTTTTCCATACTGGGGCCTCTCTCATTTTTTCTTGTCAGCAGAAGGTAATTTGCTGTATTGTGATTCAAGCCGAAAGCTCTGTGACAAGGGGACTAGGTCTACACCCCCACCACCCAAAAAAAAAAAAAAAAACATGCACACGCGTGCCCTGTAAGGTCTCGTTTGCCAGAGAGGCCCCATCTCCATACGAGACTAACTGTTAAAAGTGATAAGCGTGCAGAGTGGCGTAGGGACCCCTGATTAATAAAAGATGGGGCTGCTCCCAGCTCCCAGAGGGGTGGCCTTTCTGAATGTCCTCCCCCAACAGAGGCACTGCACATAATGCCTTCTGCACCCACACAATGGACAGGAAATGGAGAAAGAGAAACAATCATGGAAATTTGAATCATCCAGCATCCCATGTTCTCTTGCTAATCCGATGCTGGACCATATGTATATCTGTATAAATACATATATACACTGCTCACAAACATTAGAGGAAATATCCCCTACACCAATCACTTTATTAGGTACCCCTCCTTGTTTCTACAATCACTGTCAATTTTTATCATTTTTTTCATCATGTAGATCTGCTTGCAGTTTGTTCTACAATTACAGACTGTAGTCCATCTGTTTATATACATACTTTGTCAGTCCCCTTTACTCTGCCTTCTGATGGTCAGGACCCTCACAGGAGAGTATTTGGGTGGTGGATCATTCAGCACTGTAGTGACCCCAATGTGGTGATGGTATGTTTTTTGCTAGTACGACTTCATCATACACAGCAGTGCTGCTGGAGCTTCTAAACACTGTCTTTGATTACTGTGCACAATTTTAGACAAACCTAACATATTGCTCCACCCATACATGTTGATATAAAGTCAGAGACAGCCGCTCATTTCTTGTTGCACAGTTTGTGTTAGTTATCCTCTAATCCTTTATCAGTCCTAACGGGATGCTGCATTTAGGACACTTGTGAGACGTTTAAATTTTTGGTTAGTGAACTCTTTTCAGTCCAGCAATGACACTGGGGTGTTTAAAACCTCCAGCAGCACTGCTGTGTCTGATCCACTCATACCAGCACAACACACACACACCACCACCACTACCACAACAGTGTTAGTGCAATGCTGAAAATGATCCAGTACCTAAATAGTACCTGATCTGTGCTGGTCCTGTAAAGGACAAACAGTAAGGGAGGCTGACAAAGAGAAACACGAGTTACAGTCCGTAATTTTAGGACAACAAAAGTGCACCTATAGGCTAAGTGGATCTAATAAAATGGAAATTGGACATATAGAAATCGTTTCATATAGATGGTATGGAAATACTACAAATTTTGAGAAATGTGAATAGTAGAGTTTTTTATATTTACATGCACTTACTAATGACCCTGGGTTTAATTAAGCTCAAAAATCTGGATCACGTGATGAATTCTATTGAGTTTAATCATACTGTGAATAAATATTGAATACTAAAGAATACTAACAAAGTATCAGCACCAAGAAATCATACAGTAAATCTACCAAATAATCTAATTATACATAAATAGACAATATATTTATTAATTGTAAACATTTGTTTTACTATGTCATATATTTTTCTTTTGGAGTATATATGTTGGACAATCATATACTCATCAATATATCATCATGAATGTTTCTGTTTGTATTTATCACAGAGGGTCTTTGTTCTATCTAAATAGTTCTATATAACATAACAAACAAGTGTCTAAAAAGAATGATAGCACGATATGTGAAGTGCCCAAATATATTTTAGCCGTCTCTCAAATCGAGATGGGTCTGGAGTCAAATGTAATGTATATGCATGGGCACACATGCACACTTAGAAACACATGCAGTCTCAGTCAGACACCTTTGTGCGATGTCAAGGGCAGTGTCTCAGTTGGGCTCTTGTGCCGAGTCTGATTGCTGCTCACTGCACGGACACCAGAGCATTTATCTTTAAATAACCTCCGTGCTCCTGCTGGGGCCAGACAATAGTGAGATGCTTCTAATTTTGAGCAGCATAATGGCAGTAATATTGAAATGAAACAGGTCAAAGGTGAACTTGTGGGGCCCCATGATTGAATGGGACCATAGCTCAGCTTTTCTAGATAAAATTGAGGCACCATGGCCACCCATCTCTCAGAATTCAGGCAGACAGCTGAAGAATATTCCAGGGTGTGTAATTGCTTATGAATATGAAATATCACAGTATTGAAAGATTACAAAATGAGATTTAGTTTTATGAAACAGCGCAAAACAAAATACGTATTTTATATACAGTGGGCAAATGTAAAAATGTACATTTTACAAATTGACAGTCTTGCTGATATTCATTTTGTGTGCGCCTTATATTGCCTTTGTCTCTTTTGACCCTTTAACTGGTCTCCTCCCACTTGGTCTGAATGAAATAGATGGATGTCGTTGCTGGATGAATATTAATGTGATATCCAAATGGTCCTGAACTTGCCTTTGACCTTGGTAAATGCACAAATGTACTAAAACGGGCTACGTGTAGAAAAACCATGTGCCATTTCTTGTTGTGTCCTGGCCCTTAGGGTGCCCAGATATTCCATAATCCAACACATTACAGTAGTTTGAGGAGGTTGGTAGAAGTTATAACAGCATTAAGTTCTTTTTATTTTAAACATAACGCAAAAAAAAATGACTGAAACTCTTAAATTCCCTTTCTGATTTTGCCTTCTTTAATTTCCATTCCTTGTTTGGTCAGCCTAATTTTATTTTATCCGAACAACGCTGAAATTAGAACAAAACAACAAAATACGCAAAATCAAAGTCTGCCAGTTGTGGACTAATCTGGTAATTATTCTGTGTGTAATTATTGTTTTCAAAACTTGTTGTGCATTTTTTATCAGAAACCTTGTCATTTATTTGTGTGATAACATGTTTGACCAATCACTTTACTGACAATGTAACATGACTTGAAGGTCATGTCATTGAATGGTATAAGCTATGATTTAACACATTTAAATTGTCCATGTAAAACACATACATTCATGACCGCTTGTAGTCCTGCCAAAATTCATGGATCATATTCAGAAGACACCCTTACATAGTGCAGCTTAAAATCCAGTCTTATAATCCAAACAATCCTTGGCCAACAGTTGAAGCTTGGCAGTGGTTGCATTTGAACCCTGGGCCTTTTGGTCCACATAGAACAGTGTCTTTATCACTGGGTCACCTTAGTCAAATGGCTGACTTTGTTTAGTTAGTTACTTTCACATACTGTACACATACTGTACAGATACTGGTTTATTTGACTGGTAATTACACATTATACTATGGTGTGCACTTGTACTGGGTTTCTCAGGACGAGTCTGTAAATGCAATGATACATTTAGGCTCGTTTTAAATATGAGAGACTCTCCTTGGGATTTACTTCTCACCTACTTTTGAAAAACTTGTGATAGACTGCTAGATTAAGAGCCATTTCTCTTATCACCATTATATGGCCTGGAATTTTCTCAATTCCTATGCATGCCAGCAGGCCATAAGGAACGACACTCCGTTTCCCATAGTGCATTGCGTCAGGACCCGAGTCTGGCCTGCAGCGCTGTCTCTAATAGCCGCCCTCTAAGGTCATTGCTCACCGTCATGCGAGGGCCCGGCACGGCCCCATGAGCCTGATGACAAACAAGGCTGTGGTGCTGAGGTGTGTGTCAGGGGTGTTTTTCCACAAAGCTTTTTCTATAAAAGTGTAACAACCCTGCGTTTGCCCTTTCCTCCCTGTACGCATTCGCCGCTCAGCCAACAGGCCCCTAAAGATCTCTTAAAAAGTGCTGATCCACACACAAGCCTGGTCGTGCCAGCCCCTCTAGTAATTCTCCCTCTCTGCTCTCTCCATCCCTTTCTCCGGCATTCCACTCGCTTCTGCTGAATCACACCAGCCTGTGACTGGCACAGAGCGGCAGAGCATGTGTGCGTACGGGAGAGAGAGAGGGAGACGAAAGGGCGGGGCTTGTTTGAGGCCTGGAGGTAATTATGGCGCATTAGAGGAGGACTAAATAAATCTGTAGTGCTGCTAATTGCGTGGCAGTGAAAACAATAACTCTCAGCATATGGCCCAGGGCGTCGGGGGTGGGCGTTGTGGGGGGGTCGTGAGCGTGACTGGCTCCAGGCCCTGGCACAGGGCCAACAGCAGGCATTCAAACCTACTAA